>BSSO01008575.1:0-10019 GCA_030267885.1 Mesembryanthemum crystallinum
TTAATTTTAGTATTATTATTACTAATGTATTATCGTATTTAATTGTGGGATTGTGTGTTATGTGCTAGTAACCGTATTACTTATTATAATAACTGTATTGTTATGTGCCAAACACAAAAACCATAATTTAATAAAAATATAAAACCTAGTAAGTTTTCCTATTTTTACTAGGTGGAGTGGACTTACTCAGCGAAACGCTGACTGTTCTTCTTTTGTTGTTTTTCTTTCGCGATTGCGTGTTTCCACGCAGATGGATGAAGCCAGGCTTTGGAGTGAGATTCTCGATATCGTGACTAGCGTGTATGGAGATCTACCATAGTTAGACTTAGTTTAATATAGACTTCGAGTATTTATTAGACTAATAATATGTAGTACTTAAATGTGAACGACCTGTAATTAGATAGCATAACTTAGAGTTTTGTTACTTTTGGTTTGATACCGATGATCTCCCCCAAACCCCGATTTAGCCTTGTATGTGTCGTACTTGTATTCGATAATTGTTATGGTATTTTGGTAAGTAGAATACGGGTATGACATAAACGGCGGTAATACGCCGACGATTACGTGGGCCCTCGTGTGTTTATTGTTAAGTAAGGGGGGCCTACTCGCGGGTGTGTTACACACCATATTTGTTTTGGGAGCAATTGGTCTAATTTTCTTATTCATCCACTCGGAGCAAAATCAACTGTAAACCAGTTTTACAAGCAGTATGTAGGCTGCCAATAGGTCCTACCTATACAACATCTCTAATGTGCAGTAAAATAACACCATCTATCTACTCCACAAAGTTGTTATATGCGCTTCGAAAGTGCATTCTCGCATACACTGTGAACTTTATGTGATTATGATGTACGTGGGAAGGACTCAAAAGGGAGGGGGGGTGAATTGAGTCCTTGAAACTTTTTCGAACTCAAACTCACTGTGGATTAGTTATGGTGGAACTGTTCCACTGAAAACAACGAACATAATGTAAACAATGAACACAAGATTTAGCGTGGAAAACCTCTCAAACCACCGAGAGTAAAAACCACGACCCCATAGGGAGTTTGCCAATACAACTTATTTTATTAAGAAGTACGTTGATTACAAGAATCACTCTTAGATCTCACTCAAGACCTAACACACATATAAGTTAACCCCAACTTGTATCACCTCTTCAAGTAACTCTACCTAAAGCTAAAAGAACACACTGTGTTTCCCGAAAAGAAGAATTACAAAGTAATCCTACGTACTAGATTATGTAAGGAAGACTCAAATTATTGTTCTCAAGTATGAAGCAGTTCCAGCACTCAGATTACTCAAAGATTAGGGCTGGAATGTAGCAATGCAACAATGGTTATGAGTACTTAAGTTATGGACGAATTTATCTCTCTGAAGTGCATGTAAAATTGATCTTGTGCACTCCCTATATTTATAGATGTGCATTAGATTGTTTACCAAGTCAAGTATGTTTCCAATTAGTGTCGAGATACATAAAACAAGTTTATGTAACTTAGAACTCTAAAAATAAATCTCGCCATAAAGTATATCAACTAATTGGAGACATTATATGAGATTAATCTTATAGAAATTCAGTCAATAACAACTTTCCTAAAGATATAAATTTCAGCTCATAAATATGTGGGAATCTTTATCTTTTATAGTTTAGGAAAGTTCTTATATAAGGGGAATATTTATATATTCCCCTTATATAAGATTAAATTAAATTAAAAGCTCTGATGGCCGCTAAGTCGCTATCTCGAGCTCACGCTTGAGACGCCATGGCAAGAGGACCCAAAGCCACTAGCAAGCTCACCAAAACCCAGATACACACACCGGTAGATAATGGCGATGGAGGTTCAAGGGTTGTGCGGAACCTTAGGGATGAACTAGAAGCGACAGAAGTGAATAAACAAATTGAACGGAGTGTCGGGAAACTAATTGAGAGTGTCTCACAACCAGCTGCAATGGAGAAACCGCTATCGGCACAACAAAAGTTAGACCAATGGCTCGAGATTATCCAGGCTATTGCTTCGAAACGGAAATCATGGGGCGAGGAGGTGGAGGAGGAACAGAATGAATCGGAACACTCAATGGATTCAGGTAACTCATCTCCTAAGAATGCTTGGGATGATTTTGACATTTCTAAACTCTCTATTGCGAGGCATAAGCTTGAATTTGTTAAACCGATTAAAAAGGGGGAACAATTTGTATGCAAAATTGTGAATGAGGATGTTCAGCCTGAACTGGAATATTGTTAGAATGCTATAATTTGTTATGTGTTGGGGGCTAATCCACCAACAACAGTGTTTGAGGGCTTTCTTTAGAGGATTTGGGGAAAACATGGAATTGAGAACATAGTCCGTATGGGTAATGGTAATTTTGTGGTGCTATTTGATACAATTATGGGTAGAGATGCAGTATTGCAAACTGGAATTCACCATTTTGATAAGAAACCCCTCATTGTTAAACCTGCGTCAATGGAGGGTCTAAGGAAGTCTGATGTAAAATCTGTCCCCATTTGGCTACAATTGCCTTACCTGGATGTTTGGTACTGTGGTAAATCATCCTTGAGCAAAATAGCAAGCCTCATAGGGCAACCTATAATGACAGATAAGCTTACTGAAACGAAAGCTAGGTTGAATTATGCAAGGATACTTGTTGATGTGGATATAGATGGGGCTATGCCTGATTGTGTTTACTTTGAGAATGAAGTGGGTGATGTTATTGCGCAGAAGGTAGTATATGAGTGGAAACCCACAAAATGTGAATTTTGTCACAATTTTGGACATGAAGAGGCAGTTTGTAGGAAAAAACAAGGGAAGAAGAAATGGCAACCCAAGGCAGTAGAGGCTGAAACTGATAAAATAGCAACAACAAGTATAGAGGTGACACAGAAAGAAACTGTTCCCCAAAAACCTGATCAGGTACATGAGCAGGAAGGGTGGCACAAGGTTACAAGCTCAAGTTTAGGTTCAAAGAAACAAGCTGAAGTACCATCAGTTCCAATTGCCAATTCATTTGATAGCTTGCAGGTGGAAATAGAGGTGGAGAACAATGAAGTGGCAGCTACAAACCATGGTCATGAAGATCATGGATAGAATCTAAGCATGGAACACAAGAGGGCTAAACGCCCCTAATAAATAGAAGGCCATTAGAGCCTTCTGCAAAAGGAATAAAATAGGACTATGTGGTCTTATTGAAACAAAAATTAAATCACATAATATTGAAAAATATCAGGAAATTGTTTGCCCTCTGTGGAGCCACTTCATGAATCATAATGCTCATCAAAATGGGAGAATTTGGGTTATATGGAAACCTGATACCTTTCAGGTTCAAATTCTATAGTCAACAGCACAGCTTGTCCATTGTGCAGTAACACATTTGAGTAGTAATAATAGCTTCCTTGTTAGCTTCATCTATGGATTTAATGCAGATACAGCCAGAGAAGCTCTTTGGGAAGACATTGGTAAAATTGGTGGTCAATGCAGAGAACCTTGGGTACTCATGGGTGACTTTAATAGCTTATTGCACCATGATGACAGAATAGGAAGGGATATGGTCAACAGTAAAGATTATGAGGATTTCAAGAATTGCTTGGAAACAAATCACTTGAAAGACATGCCTTGGAAGGGGTGCAGGTACACATGGACAACACAAGCAAGATGGGGACCAAAGAATCTACTCCAAGCTTGACAGAGCCATCTGCAATGAGGAATGGATGGATAAGTTTGAGAACACTGAGGTATGGTTTTTAGTAGAGGATGTTTCTGATCATACTCCACTTGTACTTCAATTTATAGCTTTAAAACATGGTAGAAAGCCTTTCAAGTTCTTTAGCATGTGGATAAAAGATGATAATTTCCATGATATTGTAAAGAAGGAGTGGGGGGATTGTACTACTAATCCTACTTTGCGTCATATTGTATATAAGTTGAAACAGATAAGGAGATGCTTCAGGAGACTTAATGCAGAACAATATAGTAACATTGAAGTCAGAACACACAAAGCTAGAATGGAGATGGTTCAAGCACAAATTGAGCTGCACAAAGATCCCTTCAATGTGCAATTGCAGATAGAGGAAAAGAATGCTTCTATTGCATACTCCAAAATCTATGCAGCTGAGGAATCTTTCCTCAAACAAAAAAGCAAAGCAGAATGGGTGGAGCTGGGAGATCAAAATAATAAGTACTTCCATTCCTTCCTCAAAGCAAGAAGAATTGGCAATAGAATAACTGCAATTCAGGATGAACATGGCAACTAGACTCATGAGCAAGAGCAGATTACTAAAGAATTCCTCAAATTTTACAAGGGAATGCTAGGCTACAATCAAGAGGGCAGGCAAAGTGCAAGCACAATGGTGATCAACAATGGTCCAGTTCTCTCCACTAAACAAAAACTGGGACTCATCCAACCATTTACAAGAGAGGAGGTCAAAGCTGCAGTGTTCTCAATCCCCCCCCCCCCAACAAGAGTCCAGGCCCTGATGGCTACGGTAGTGGCTTCTTCCAAGCAGCATGGAACACCATTGGAGAGGATATCACTAAAGCAGTCCTGCAATTCTTTGATTCTAGCTCTATGACTCAAGAGTTAAACTCTATAGTAATCACTTTAGTGCCAAAAGTTGAGAGCCCCGCAAAGCCAAGTGACTTTAGGCCTATTGCATGCTGCAATACCTTTTATAACGTCATATCTAAGATGCTTTGTGCTAGATTGGCCCCTGTCCTTCCAAGCATTATCAATGAGAACCAAGGTGCTTTTATTAAAGGGAGATCCATCATCCACAACAGCCTCATCACTCCAGATCTCATCAAACTTTACAATAGAAGAACAAATGTATCCCCAAGGTGCATCATGAAAATTGATCTTCGCAAAGCCTATGATACAGTCCACTAGGGTTCGGTGGAATAGATCATGAGAGGTTTGGGATTTCCTCCTCTGTTCTGTAAATGGATATCAGAATGCCTCTGTACTTCTACCTTTACAATTGCTATCAATGGTGAACATAAAGGGAAATTCAAGGGTGGAAGAGGATTGCGCCAAGGAGACCCAATATCTCCACTCATTTTTGTGATTATCATGGAGTATCTGACCAGTGCACTCCAATTAGCAACAAACCTCAGAGACTTCAGATTTCATCCACTTTGCAAACAACAAAAACTGGCTAGCCTGTGCTTTGCTGACAACCTTATGGTCTTCTGTAAAGCTCATTTACCCTCAGTCAGAAGGGTAATGCAAGCTTTTGAGCATTTTTCCCAGGTGACTGGTCTTAAAGCCAACCAGTTCAAGTCCCACCTTTTGTCAATGGGGTTAATAATGACATCAAGCATAGCCTACTTGAAGCTACTGGGTTTGAGGAAGGTAAATTCCCAATGAGATATCTTGGTATGCCTCTTGCACCTACCAAATGTACAAAAACTGATGCTCAATTCTTGGTGGATAAAATTGTTGCAGGGATTAAATGTTGGAGTTCTAGACACCTATTCTATATGGGCAAGGTACAACTCATTAATTCTATCCTTCTCACCACTCACTGCTACTGGGCAAGCATTTTTATGTTACCCCAGAGCATCATTCAGAAGATAGAACAAGTTTGTAGAGCTTTTTTATGGGGATCAACTGAACTTCATAAGAAAATACCCTTGGTTAGTTGGGATTTCATCTGCCATCCTAAAGCAGTTGGAGGGTTGAACTTCAAACATATAGCAACTTGGAACAAGGCTACAATAGGGAAACTGATGTGGGCTATTGCTCTAAAAGAGGATGTTTTGTGGGTGAGATGGATTGATGCTATTTATCTCAAGGGGAGAGATTTTTGGAATGTCCAAATACCAGCTAGTGGCATCTGGTACATTAAGAAGATAGCAGAGCTGAGGAATGTTTTATACAGACCTGAATGGGCACTACAGCAAAAGAAATACAACGTAGCTGATGGGTATAAATGGCTAAGAGGTGATAGACTAAAATTGCCTCTAGCAAAATTTATTTGGGAGAGATTAAACATGCCCAAACACTGCTTTATATTCTGGTTGGTAGTGCTTGGTAAGATCCTCACCAAAGATCGACTAGCTGCAATTTACAACTTTAACACTGATCCTTTGTGTTGCTTATGCAAAGCTGAGAATGAGAGCCTCAATCATCTATTCTTCAGCTGGAAATGGTCTACTAAATTGCTGGGATATGTTAAACTGTGGAGTAGATTGAACATCCCCTCACTTAATCATCAATGGAAGACATGGGTCTGGAAATGCAAAAGGGCTTGCAGGACGAAGAAACTGGTGGCCTATGCTTGTATTGCTAGTACAATTTATCACACATGGACAGAGAGAAATTGGAGACTGTTCCGCAATCAACACAGAGATCCACAATCAGTTTTCAAGCAGTTGAAATGGGAGCTTAGTATTCGAATTGAAAAATGTAAAACTAGGAAATTATCTAAGTGTGAACAAAGCTATGTAAGATCACTTCTTAGTAGCTAGTAGTTTTGAGGCTTGAGTGAGTGGGATCATCTCCCCACCACTCTCCCATTTGATGTAAATGGATATTCCTAGTTTGGTAATAAAATCACTCCGGTTTTATACCAAAAAAAAAGTTCTTACATAAGGTAAATCCTCGGAGCCCAAGGCTAGACAATATTCCCAAAATCTATTGACCAAATAAATCTCATATAATTACTTGTATTAATATATCTGATTATTCTCCAGAAGATTATATAATGTAATCGAGATAATCACATATATTTTGTTACGCAATTTCATCCACTGCTGCTGATGGGTGGAACAGTTTACCTGGAACGGTTCCACTTGTAAGTAACATAGCTCATACCATTTGATCCATACTCAATCACATATAATTCTTGTCTATCCCTAGCATAACAAGCACTAACAAGAAATCTAAAGATACAAAATTAAAGGCTCAACTATCAAAGACTTCTTGCTCTCTTGATCTTCAATAAGCTCCAATGTCCAATCATCAACAACATGATTAATCTTCAAACAAACACTCAAACTACTTGCAACACATTAGCACAATTAACACAGATAGCAAACATGTGTGCTTATATCTCAAATAAAACACAAGCTAAGTTTGCAAGAACTCATGCTGTGAAACTGTTTCTCAGGAACAGTTCTCCCTGAGAGCTAGTTTCACCTGACTAGCTGTACTTTTCAGCAATTATCTAGATCAAATCATACTTACTTCATTAGTCATGAGAGACTTTCAACAAGGATTTCCAGAAGTAAATACATGGGACCATGATCAGCTAACTTTCATAACCAAAACCAGATTAGAATAGAAAACAAGTATACTACCCGTCCATGGTGAACGGGGAAAATCAGAAAATCATAACTTGAGCACAATTGCAAACCTAAATGCACACATCACACTACTTCCCCATTTTGGCATTATCAAAAAGCTAATATGGCATACATAAAGCACACCTTCTAGAGTATACTAAGTGTCATTTCCATCGCCACCAAGGGCTTAAGTGTGTGAACTATGCTAAGCACCAATTAAGTAGTAGCTCAAGTCCAATAATCACGTGATATTGGCGATCCACACATATCATAACTAATTAAAACCCGTCACAAACACAGTCAAAGAAAAGCAAAATAAATGGAAATTGTCAGAAAAACATAGGCCAACAAACAAAGAAAGATATTGTCCTGAGCAGCAAGGAGGTGGGGTTAAATCTGGGCTTGGAAAGGCTGGAATCATGGCTGGGTACATGAGTCAACAGCTGAAGCATCAGCTGGAGCAGCAGGAGTGGCTGTAGCAGCAAGGGCACCTCATCAGTAATTGGAGCATCAACTTCCACCAATGCCTTTTGAATCAATTCAAACAGTTCCTTTATAGCCTTAATAATGGTGTCCCTATGCTCTTGGTTCCTCTTTTGCTCTGCCCTGTACTCTGCCTCTAATGTCCTGTATAGCTCTAGAACTTCACCCATATTCTCCATCATAACCCACTAGGCTTCCTTGAGGTGATGTATTTCTTCTAGCAACTCCTGAGCAGATGGAACAGGTCCACCTGAAGCATTACTTTTTGACCCAAAAGGTGCTGCTGAAGTCTTCATTCTAGCCTTCTCTCTTTCTTCCATTATGGCCTTTCCCGTGCCTTTACTCTCAAACTTGATAAAGCCACAAGCTATCAACTATTTCTCCCCAAGATAATCAGTTACCTTAGGAGTTCTATAATCATCCATGGCCACTTCAAAGAAATATAGCACTTTGCATAACAAAAATCCAAAAGGAAGAGAGTGCATCTTCTTGCCAGTACACCCATCCACAATCTTTCCAATGTGTTGGATCATTAATGAAGGAAGATTGATGGAGGCCTTAGTGTCAAGCAAATCCATCAAAACCAATTCCTCACAATTAGCCTCATCTCTACCCTCATCCCTAGGTAGCAGACATCTCTGAACAAAAACAAACAGCATTTTCTGGTAACCAGACATTTCTGATGTCTTGACAACCCTTTCTTTAGACTGATTTGGATCATTAGCAAATTTTCTACAAATTCCCAAGGCAGACATATCTCCTCCAAAATATTTTCGTTCCCTCTCAACATATTCATTAAATTCATCAGCAGGAATTCCAAGTATTTCACCAAGAAATTCATCATTAAAATAAATTTCTGTTTCACCTACTGTGGATGTAACAATTCCATTCTTTATCACACAATTCACATAAAATTCTCTCACAGCCTTTTCATGGATATTCTCTACTTTAAAAAACATACTTTCCCAACCTTGAATCTTAATTTTATCCACAAATTGGTCGCAATTATTCTTCAAAAACAACAGGATGTCGAAAAATTTACCCGGAACCACTTTGCATTTTTTGAAGTATGCGATTCTGTTCTCAAGAGATGACTGTTCATTCTTTGCAAAACTAGAGAAATTTTTGGGAGTCACCTGGTCCACTGGATTTCCCATTGGTGCCTGTCTTATTCTTCCAGTTGACCCAGATCCAACTGAAGGAGCTTTGGTCGCCGGTGGCTTTGTAGTGGTGGTTTTCTTTTTCTTTTGAAGATCGGGCAGCCACTAGGGTCTCCTCTTCTTCATCATCACTAATTTCCTTCTCTTTGGCTCTCTACTCTTCCCCAGAGAACACAGTTCCTCCTCTTCAATGATCTCGCTCGAGCTCAAACTCAAATTCTCACTCTCTCCCTCCTCAACTTCCTCTGTTTCAACTTCAACGGGTTTAGCTCCTCTTCTTCTCTCTCTTTTCTCTTTCGATTCACCACTCTAGGACTTTGTCTGGTCGGAGCAAGCGATCTCACCGGGGTGGCGAGGATGGCTTTCTCTGTCGGAACAACGGCTGGCACCGCGCCAGAGCCACTCGATTTGTTGCTGGCAGTCTTCTTCTTGCCTCCAGACATGGTGGGTTTGTGGGTTGAAGATTTTGGTCGGTTAGGGTTTGGGGAATTTGAGAGAATTTTGGGAGATTTTGATTTGGGAAGTTGGTGGTGAATTATGGAAGGGATTGGGCAATTGTGTGGAATTTTGTGGGATAGTGGAGTGAGTTTAATGAGACGTGGGTATTGGCGGTTGAGCAATTAAGTAAACAATTCAAATTTTAAAATTTAAATTACTCACCGTGTTGGGATAATATAAGTCTGGGGGTGGAACTGTTCCAGCTACATGTACTTGTAACAGCTTAATTCAATGTAGCATGGAAATAAACTAAGGGCAATATCACATGAACAAGACGAGTCCTTTAATTAACTGTCACACAGTTATGCTATTACAGCACGCGAGCTGGGTTAGACACACATAATTCAAGGAATAGAATTTCTACTTATTCCATACCAAAGCAATTCTAGCCAATCATTGGGGAAAATAATGAATGATCCATCTACGTAATTCTGATCATGCCAAGTTCAAACCTGATTTTCTCAAAGCATTCTCTACTCAATGGTTTGGTGAATATATCAGCTAATTGGTCTTCGGAAATATTTCAAAAAGGGTGCCTGAGGTTTGGTGTAATATTAAAAAGGGTGCCCGACGTTTGCATATTCCCATTTAGGGTACCTAACTT
>BSSO01008576.1:0-10019 GCA_030267885.1 Mesembryanthemum crystallinum
ATATTTAGTTTCCGGGTACACGTCTTCAATCGGAAATAGTTTTGCTACAAAAGCTGCAATTTGAAGTCAAAAAAAAAAAAACATAAAAGAAAAGGTAAGTGCCCAGAAACAGAAACTAATTACTCATCAAATGAGGAAAATAAAGCCAACTATGTGCCAAATAGAACATTTAGACTATCCTATAGTACATCGCGGTGAAGTACTTCTTTGGGAATGCTAATAGTGGCAAATTCATATTGACGTCTAATAAACATGAAAGGACTGGTCAAAATCAAGGATGAAGTAAATGATAAACATAATGAAGAAAGATTAATACATAAGAAGCTAAAAGATGAGGACAATAAGAACCACACCTTACGCAAAGGCCCTCCATCTAGCTTTTGTCTCTTTCACGCTTGATTTTCACTACCAACATGAACAACGCTTGATTTGCCCTCATTCTTCTGAATCTAGCAGCATAGTGTACAATTAGTGAATCACAAGCTCCTTGGCATAATTGGCTTGGCAATCGATTTGTCTTTAGTTTTCTTCATCTCATCCAGCCATGTGATTGTAACGCAACAAACCTCTAGAGGAACCTGATATAAACAGATAAGGATACAGACAGAAATCAGTCAATCTGGGTGATATGGACGTCTTAACTAATCAAACAAAGCTAAACATCCATGACTATAATCCATATTGCAGATATATTCTCAAGTCCAGATAAATTTGCAACTCATATTCTGAAGTAGATTTAAGGAAACAAATGGGCTTTCTAAAGCAGGGGAAGAAAAACATATGTATACATTAGAAAATAACCAAACTCAACTTGTAATCATTCACATGTTCCAGTACTTTAACACAACTTATATATTTACTACTGCGTAAGAAGATTAATTACTTGAAAATGAGAAAATAACCACCAATAAAGACCATTAGCACCTGCGAGTAAACCTTCTGCATGATCTTGAGCACTTGACAAGTGGCAAATTGTTGCATTTTGGCTCCTTTCTTCCTCATCTACATATCAGCATCAGGAAAAATACTAACCGATTAACCTATAGGTTTTAAACAAAAGAAATAGGCTAAAAATAGAAGTTTACAGAAGTGCTAAGAGAAATAACAGCAAGTCTAATATTTGTTCTTATTACACAGCACCAAGTTTACATTTCATACTTTGGACCATATGAGGAAGCAGTTAAGCAACAAACTAATTTCATGTTTGAAAAACAAGTTCCTTCTTACCGCCTTATATTTTTAAACCTTGCTATAAAGAAACAAAACCTCAAGATGATTCCTAGTGTTTCCAAATTCATGTTCAAATTATAATTACTGGAATTGATTTCCAGGACAAAGCACATTCTCATATACTTGTGAGTTGTGAGCTGACGTTACATAACTTGACTATAAATTCTGGGCATGGGTTCATGTCAAAGTAAACTCAATGATCCAATTTCTATCCCATTTTTACATGCTTTTTAGTTTAATAAGGTGTCAGAACAAATGGGTCAATTTAACACAGAAATCAGCATTAAGAACTTAGTAAACTGCTTAAAGTTGTTACTGGTTCATCTGAAGTTGGAACAAGGGTTGCTAATATGTACCAAAGAGTCATAATTCCTAAGCAATACCTCAATAGACTTCATCTTGATAACAACACTCCTTTTCCTGAGCGACATCAATATCACCATAAACTAATGACACGCTGTAGTCATATATAGACTTGGGGAAAGCATCCACATTTTCCGAGTAGAAGTCCTCCATTGGAAATAGTTTAGCTACAAAAGCTGCAATTTCAAGTCAAAAAAAATAATAATAAAAGAAAAAAAGTAAGCACCCAGAAACAGAAACTAGTTATTCATCAATCGAAGAAAATGAAGGCAACTATGTGCCAAACGGAAAATTAGCATCTCAATGGGACAAAGTGCAGTGTGCCAACAAACGATTACCACAACAATGTACACTTCTCATAATTCTCATACTAGTCCAACTATACAAGATGCCTAAAACACCAGTTAATTAATAATCCAACCCATATCTGAAATTGCAGGTCAAACGATTTCCTACCATCTTTGCATTTAAATTTCTACATTCAAATCAGTTGATAAGAGCCTTGGGCAGCAAGAATTGCATTTCCGGTTTACAAGCAATGACATTTTATCTTGATTACTCAAAACATAAACTAGGCCATGGAATTCTCAACCAACGTAGCATAGTATAACCCTAATGTTACAACTTTACAAGCCATATAACCCTAATGAAACATTTAAAACAAAAAGCCACCTCAAAATTTTCCACTTTGCGAACCAAAAAAAGGTTACATTTTAACAACTAAATGCATTGATTTCCCGTTTCTACATTTTCTTAAAGATCTGCCTTTTTATAGGTCACTCAATCAAGTCCACATTAAAAACACAAAAAATAGAAACTTTAAGAACTGAATGAAAATGCAGAAAACCCTAACCATCATCATCAAGAATTCAAGATTGGCAAGAAAATTCTAGGGTTTGATTCATACCTCAACGATTCTCCGCATCATTTTTCGGCCGAAAACGAGCAGCATCAACCTTCACCAGAAACCCTCGACTCCAACGGCACTTTTTTTTCTTTTTTTCCCGTTTACAGTCAGACCCTCGCCTGGGCTTTTGTTGTTATATAAGTCGGTCACAAAAGCGTTTTAAAACGCGTATGATTGTTGACTGCTGTTGACTGCGGTCAAATACGCGTAAATAAAATGCGTATTTGAGTGTTTTTTTTTTTTTTTCTCTTTTTCTCAATGGCAGATGTAGTACTAGTATTAGCTGGACATTCAACAATGGGCTGCTATTTTATGGGCCGGGTTTTAGTATAGGATCCAAGTCTATTTAAATTGGGCCCAGTATATCATGCTATGGTTGAATGCCATAAGTAAATGGGGCTCTCAGTAGCCAGTAGCAAAGCTACTCCCTATAAATCTATGTTTAAATCTTATGAATCTGTACTACATAAAAATTACATATGAATTTCTGTTAATATTTTATAAATCTATTATGATTTTTTTTTCAGTTTTTTAAAAAAAAAAATCAGACAAAAAAAAATGATTTAAAATAGATAGTCATGAACTTACACTTATGAATCTGTGATTACATTGTTATGAATCTATAATCAAAATTAACAATTTTTTTTTTTTTTGCAAAAAATAAGTAATGAATATGTGTTCATTAACTAACACTTATGAATCTGTAGTTATATTGTTATGAATCGATACCATATAACTACTAATCTATAGTCAAAATCGATTTTTTTTTTTTCGAGAAATATAATTATTTCATAAAAAAATTCAAATTTTATTTTTGAATAAGTTATAAGTAGTCATTCATGAATTTACGATATATAAGTTATGAATCTAGAGTTATTTTGTTATGAATTTACGGTATAGTGGTTATTAATCTATGTACAATAAAAAAAAAAAAAATGGCTCGTGGGGCCCACTTACGCGCGTGGACCACTCGCGCGCTGACAGGTGGCTCTTAGGAGCACCCAAAAATTTGCGGGTTGAATGGGTCTGACTTGTACTACCAAAACTCAAAGATGAGAGCCATGGCTTTTCTTCTTCTTTTCGTTCAATAAAAAAATTGTTTTAAAATTTTTATGTCTTTCTTCTTTAAAAAAAAAAAAAAAAAAATCGTTTCTTTTTAATTCAGTTTTTACTTAGGTCTTGTTTGGCAATCAACTGATAGCTGGTGGTTGTTAACTTGTTGTATTAGCTGGTTTGACTAGATGGTGGTATTGGCTGGTTATAAAAAAATGTTTGGTAAAGTTAGCTGGTAATATGTAAAATGACAAGTAAAGACATGGGTATAATTTGGGTAAAATTGGTTGGGTGTAATTATTGCCAACATTGGGGTAAAATGGTCATTTTGAAAAGAATAATTCAACAAGCCAATGCAAAAAGCTACCCCCCTTAGCTTTTCCAAAATGGATTGTTTGGGTCCAAAAAGCCGTCTAACAAGCTGGTTACCAAACAATCTTTATTGTATTTTCAGATTGTCAAATAGTCAAACAAATTGAAAATACAACAAGTTGGCTCAAAAAGTTGGTATCCAAACAAGGCGTTAATCTTTAGCCCTTTCACTTGTTGTATCTATAACATATTTGAACATGTATTTTTGGTTATACTAACTTTTGACTCATATAAAAAGAAACAAATAATAAATAAATAAGCAAAAGAGGAAAAAAAAAAAACAAAAACAACAACAACAACGACAATAATAATAATAATAATAATAATAATAATAATAATAATAATAATAATAATAATAATAATAATAATAATAAGTGATACGGGGGTAATTGGAGTAGGACTAGGAGCCAATTAGTCTTTATGTGTAGGAAACAATGTGGACAAATGCTAGCATGTCTCGAGTTTTAAAGGGCAAGAAACATGCCAATATTATTTGAAGTGGAGATTTTCAAACCTGACATACGTGAAGTCCTATTAAGCATCATCACCCATAACATTTCAAATTTAGGTTTTGAGCCTTTTTAATAAGCTGATTTTTAAGGCCGATAATAATTTCAAGAAATAAAATATTGGGTGAATCGGGCTTGCTTAAAGTTAATGTACACTTTGCTCTATCTATCACCCTATGTATCTTGTACTCATTCGATCCATTCCTAACAAGATTTGTATTAAGTTTCATATCTTTCAAAGTAATGACATCCATAATGGTTGAGACTCGGCACATCATCATTCCACTCACTAAAACCCAACTTAAGATTTTTCATAATTTACACCGTAATGACTTTGCAATTTCATGTGGGCCTCAACAATAAATTGACAATTTCAGCATTTTTTTTTATTATTATCTTCAAATGATTTAATATTTTTGATGTGGAAAGCACATGAAAGTTTTAATTGGAATCTTGGGAGCTTCAGACTCCATTTAAGATATTAAATAACCAACCACAATGGCTTGAAAACTCTTAATATCCACAGAATTAAAGACTTTCAACACTACCATTGTTGATATCCTAATACCAATTGGGTGTAAGCCAATTTGTACATATATGCATACTTAAGATTGTACTAACCTATATAAAGAATTATACATATAATGCTCTATAGTTAAGGGAGAGTCCAAAAGCCCTATTGGCCCTCATATTGTTCCTAATAGTAACCCTTCTTATATCTACGCCTAGATCGAGTAGGCAACATCAACTATTTATATACATAAGCTCATTTCATTATCCAACTTATTAAGTGTGATATATTTTCCCAACCCTAATTGTTAATAATATCGGTATCAATTAAATATAAACAATGATATCATTATATCGGTGGTTAGCAGGTATCCTCAATAAGCTTGCAAACAAAGAGATTAATATGATAATTGTAGTTAGATTTCGTTTTCCATGCCAACTGTCAGTTTTTGAAACACAACTTAAAATATTTTTAATACACCCATTTATACCTATAAGCTGTGTTGCTCATTCGCAAGGCAAAAAGAGAGCCACGTAGCTATAACAAGGCAAAAAGAAACAACCACCCAGAGGTTATAGATAATGGCTCGATGCGTTTCCAAGATGGTGGCTAGCAGCATGGACACGTAATTGAAGAGTTGAATCCCAACAAGGCGATTTATTGTAACTCATCAAATTAGCTCTTCTTTATAATATCAGCTCCAAGAAAACAATATATCAATTTTTATTTATTAATTTTTTTTTTGTTTTGAAGGGGATACACATGATCCAAATTTGCTGGTAGTTCATCCATTCTTTGCAAATCAACTAGACTAAGACTACATAGTTGGCACTTTTGGCACGGTCACACTCTAAACGTAAACCAGCTGGGATTAGCCGCCACGTACCCCCCACCACAATAGTCGCACAAAGAACCCGCCATTTGCTCCCCTCTTCATTTAAATCCTTCCCTACCAAAAACAACAACCCACAAAATTATTACTCACTTACATTTCCCTTTTTCTCCCTTTCTCTCTCTCTCTCTCTCTCTCTCTCTTTCTCCGGTGCCCTAAGCTTAAACCCAAACCATTTCACTTCACACCTCTCTCTTTCTCTCTGTGTCATTCTCTCTCCACATCTCTCTAGAACCCCGCCATTTGCCCCCCCCCCTCTCTCTCTATCAACCATGACTCCACATTCGTACACCATCGATTCTCAGGCGAAATCCTCGGAGCTCGCCGGAAAAATCCTCGCCGCCACTGCGCCGCCGCAAATCGCCGCGGTAGTTTCCGCCATTGATGCGCACCTCAGCAACCACTCCCCCGACCAGAACCGCCACTTCTTCTCCGTCGCTTTCCCCGCCTTAATCTGCAAGTTCTTTGGCTTCGATGATTCTTCTTCAGCTCAGAAACCTCCGTCTTGGATCGATACGGTGTCGTCTTCGAACGATTCTGAACTCGCTGGTAAGGTTTTCAACTTATTCGCTCCTAATGGAACCCTAATGAATTCAATCATGGCTGTTGATCGGTTATCTCTTGTGAAATATGTGTTTCCTGTTGAAAGGTTGCCTGAGTGGGTTAGGTTTATGCTTTCGAGTGAGAAAGAGTGTCGAATTTTGTCGGATTTGTGCCCGTTGTTTAAAGGAAGGATTAAGGAGGATGAAATTAAGGGGAGTTTTCAGGTTCAGCTGAATGTTTTTGAGTATTTTTTCTTCTGGTTTGCTTATTATCCTGTGTGTAGAGGAAATAGTGAGAATTCAGGGACGGTTTCTGTTGGGAGGAGTAGGAAATCTAGGTTGCAGAACTGGACTTCGTCGATTCCGGTGTTAGCGAGTGGTAGCAAGCGTAGTCCGGAGCAGAAGAGTGAGTGTAATTTGTACTTGCGGCTTTTATATGTTTATCTTCGTACTTTTGTGCCTATGGATGATTTGAACGCGCATCAGCCTTACCGTAGTTCGCTTCTCCATTACTCGACGAGCTATGATGATTCGGTTCTTCTTCGGGCTGAGTTCTTGGTTGAAACACTGGTGCATTACTGGCTGGTCGATAATGACTTCTCGCCGTTGTCTGTGAATGTTTGCAAGTCATTTGGCATATCATTTCCATTTCGCTCAGTATTGGGTGAGACGCCGCCAGCTTCTGGGTTGGGTGAGGTGGTGAAGATATTTGTGAAGTACTTGAATTTGAGCTCAGTTGCGGCAACAGAAGGGTCAAATCGAGTTGAGTTTGGTGGGAATATGGTGTACAAGAAGTTTAGCTCTGGTGATTCTGTGAAAACAAGGGAGGTTGGATCTGTGCTGCCTAGCTTGCCATCCAGTGGCTGTTGGAACTCCTATATTCAAAGGCCACTGTATAGATTCGTACTGAGGACAATCTTGTTCTGTCCAGTGGAGTCTTCTATGAAGAATATATCTGAAGTCTTCTCTGTTTGGATTTCTTTTGTTGAACCTTGGAGGCTGTGCAAGGAAGAATTTGCGGAACTTGATGCAGCAGTGGATGGTTCAAGTAAAACCCAAGGCAAAGATGGTGTGCAAGCCAACCAGTTTCAATATTCGACAATTTGGCAAGGCTACGTGTTGTCCAACTATCTGTTCTACAGTTCATTGGTTATGCATTTTATTGGATTTGCTCACAAATTCCTTCACAATGACGCTGAAATGGTTGTCCAGATGGTATCAAAGGTATGTTTCCTAATTATCTGCTTCTTAGTGGCTTTTAATTTGCATGTTGAATTGGCAAGAAATTGAGTTTTCTTTGTTGCTGTCTTTTCTCATGTTATTACCTGCTGTCTGGGCATTAGGATGAACATCTTTGGCCTAAATTGCTTATACTAATAAATGTACCTTATTTAGTTATCCCTGATACGGGAACCCTTATGTTTTGATTTGAAGTTGGTCATTGTACTGTTTCTCCTCTACTGCTTTAGATTTGTCTAGGTCCAAAGGAAGTTATGGGTATTTTTTAGTAAAGTATGAAGGGTTAATTAGACACATAGCCATCACTATTGTTGTTAGGTTGAGATAGACTCAATTGGTTTTAGGTTTAGTTTGTTCCCTGACCTCGTCGTGCATACATAATTTACTTCTTTCAAACTAACCTATAGTACCACCACAGGTGTTCTTTTTCTAGAGTTATTTTGGTAACTTCCATCCACTTTTACGCACTTGGTTAGTTAAAGTGGCTTGTCTCATGGAAACAACCGCTGTGACCCAGTAACGTTGTATGCATATTATCCCTAGACTTTGCCTGTTGTTGGTCACGTAGGTGGTGGTGTGTCTTTTTAATATTTGTGGTGTTGTTATTAGTTGCTGCGGCTTAATAAAGATAAAATTGCCTACGTTTTTTTTTTTTTTTTTTTGAGTTGACATGTGACAATTGTCATCACTCATCATCTATTTTACCTTGTCAAGTATTCAGACCTGACAATTGACTGCACGTTCAAACTCCTGATACATGAACTGCCAAGTGTAAATGGCTGCCTTATTTTTGTGTATGTCCAAGTGAACATATTTAATTATACCAAGTATTTGAATGCTCAATGGTTGGAAGTTACAGAAATTAGACTTATATGTCAAACTACAGTAGAATATGGGATAATATGAAGCTCCTTTATGTTAACTCTAGCCAAGTAGCCATGGATCAGCCGTGGTGACTACAGGAGCAACTTGAATAAGCAATGATCTTCTTTGACAAACTAACGGATTCTTTTCACTTTATTGAACATGATCTGCTGGTTGTCATGCTGGACTGTATGGTTTCTGTGTTGAAATTGCTGACCATACTAGGAAGGTGTATGGGGGTGTATGAACTTGGGTGTAATGCAGTTGTTGTGGCAGCTATTGGTGCCAAAATAGCTTATTCTTGTTGTAGCAACACATTCCCTTCTGGACGCTTTTGCCAAGTTTTATCTCTCTAGTTGGAAATGTTAAAGAGGAAAAATCATTAGTTGAATGAGGGGGAACTTGTAGGGCTTCAGGGTTTATGTGTGGTATTCCATTAATCATCATTTATGAGGAATTTGGGATGCTCTGACATCATAGTTCACAATACTTAGGTTGAAATGTTGTGAGAAGGCCACACAATTCACCACAAAAAGATCCAGTTGTGAATATCAGGAATTTGTGCTGACTGCGAAGCATTATATTGGTTTCCAAAGCTGTTGAAACTAGGACATGCTTTATTGAGACTTGAGAGTGTCATATGCATGTGCCCCAACAATGTCATAACTCATTTGAAGCTTGTTGTAGATATATGAAAGCTCATAATTTCTCATCTCTATTCCAATGTTCAATAAATTGGATACGGGGGTGTTGCTAGAAGAAGTTCAGGTTCTTCAAGTAACCATGATAAAACTTATTACTGCTGGATTAGCTGTAATGCTTTAATCCAAAATGGCAAAAATGCAATTTATTGTTTTATGGCCTTGCCTACTTGGCTTATGTATTTACTTATGTTTAAGGATATTGGCAGTAGCTGTGGAAAGATAATGTCGCAATTAAGAAATTTTGTAGCTATCATAAGTAGAAATAAGTTAAAACATAAATTAAGAAATTAGAATCCATGGATTGATTTAACTTAATTCTAGTAACCATATCGGTGAATGTAGATAGAAAAACTAGGAATCAAAAGATGTATTTTTCACTAGTCCCAGTGCATTATTCTTGAGCTTAGCTCATATAGATGGGTTTTCGACTCAACTTAACTCATTTGCAGAGCTGCCGTCTTTTTGAGCTGCGATCTTCTGGTTGGAGTAGTATAGGAGATGATAGAGGTTAGACTCAGAAAAAAAAAAAAAAAAAAAAAAAAAAAAAGCGGGGAGGAAATGCCTTTTGGCTTTGGTATATATCGGTAATAAGTGCGGGCTCTGGGGTTGATTGTTGCAGCTTGAAAAATACTTAAATTTGCAATTGCAGTAGTCTCCTTTACTTGGCAAACAGCCTTCCTCTTTTGTCCCCTGAAGAGGAAAATGAAGGAAACCAATATATAGAGAGCGATGGAGGTGAAAACTGAGCAAATGCTGAGATAATATGTAATATAGTATGCCTTACTTTTTCATGCTGAGATACCCCCCCCCCCTCCCTCCCTCCCCCTCCCCCT
>BSSO01008577.1:0-10018 GCA_030267885.1 Mesembryanthemum crystallinum
GTTCGAGATAGTCCTTTAAGAGGCCCATTGGATAACGTTACTTAAAGTAGTCTGGTGGTTCAGTAACATCTGGGTCTCCTTAACATCTAGGTCTCATTAACATCTAGGTCGACTTCATTACGTTACGTCTCCCGCACTCCGTTACAAGATATTAAAGCACGTTACGTCTCTTTCCCTTGTCAGTCGAGTCCCTAAAGCTCCTCGATCGCATAAATGCGCTCGAGTAGATAAATCTCCTACGCCGATAAATCTCCTCGATCGCATAAATTCGCTCGAGTGGAGTAGTTTGGTAGGGTAGGACGCAGATAAATCTCCACATTACGTTACATCTCCCGCACTTACGTTACGTCTCTTTCCCTTAGCAGTCGAGTCACTAAAGTGCCGCACTCACGTTATTTAAACGTAGGCCCAAGGCAAGGGGTCAGTCGAGCAGATAAATCTCCACCAGACTACTTTAAGTTGTGCAGTCGACCTCTTAAAGAGGACGAGACCTTATGAGAATCATTTCCTTGCCTTGGTACTTTGTTTCCAGAGAGAACTTGACTGCCTATTTTGTTTCTTTCTCAATATATATAGTTTGGTGCTTGAAATTCCGAGAAAGATATTCATGCGGGGCTATTTGGTGTCGGTTGGGCTAGGCCTTTTCAAAGATCTCAAGTCGTCGTCACTTCCTTTTGTCGTCAGAGTAGTATTGTGGTCGTCAAGTATAATCGAGCGGTGGATAGGGTTTTTTTCTTCATATATGAGGGGAAAGCAACCCGGACGTAGTGAAATGCTTATAGACTCATTCTACTTGATTCTGCATAGTGGGACTCGATCCGCTCAATAGATTTACTCTTGACGGTTTCTAGGAAACTAAGCTTCCGTACGGAAGGGGGGCCTAGTTCAAGTGAAAAGTAAAAAATCCATCCTATTGGCTCTCTTTTTCTATGATAGAAGATTCAAAGAAAGATAGAGAAAAGGAACGGTTTGGTAACTGGCTTTGGCTCTCTCTAACCGTCGACTCCTTTCTTCGGAATCGTAAGAGGTCTCCTTTAAGAGGTCGAAGTAGTCTGGTGGAGAAGGGGAAAGAGACGTAACGTGAGTGAAGTCGATGGGGTCCGCTCGACCAACCTACCCTACCAGACTACTGATTCATCCGCACCAAACTGCTGAGACGTAACGTAAGTTAAGTCGACCTAGATGTTAAGGAGACCTCTTAAAGATTTTATAGAATAACATAAAAAATAAAGGTTCCTCCCCGCGCGCGAGAGCCCTACCGATTGGTAGTAGCAAAGGCCTCTCATCTCATCTTGCCCGTACCATATAGGTACGTGGGCAGTGTTGCAAAAGTCTCCAACGGTGACTACGAGTCGAGTATCGCTTGGCTACGCCAAATTGGTTGTCTCCTTCTATATGCAATTACGTGATTCGATTATGGATCCCAATCGTCCCGTCGTGGAGTCGACCTCTTAAAAAGGTAGCGAACCCTAGCAGTCTTCCGGCTAAACTCCCTCTCCCGGTCGGTCGAGCAGATAAATCCCCTGTCAGTTGAGTCCCTTCAAGGTTCCCGTAACATCTCTTCCAGACATTCTCTTTACTTCTCCGTCCCAAGCAAGGGAGCCTATGTCTTCGTATATATTTACTTTTCTTTTTCTTACCTAATTAATTAATTAACAAGCAGCCCTTACCTAACCTAATTAATTAGCCGCTGAGGACTCGACCTACTTAAGATTTCCGGATTCTCTAACCCGAAGAGCAAGGGGTCAGCGCACGCTGACTTAGGCCCAGCCGTACCCGAGACGCCTTGTTTTATTCTCGTCTTGGACAAAAAAGAGTCAATGCTGGACTATCATCTCAAATTATTCTAAGGGTACCATCCTTCCTTTTCTTTGAATACCTTACCATTTCAGGGATCTGGTGCGCTTCAATATTGTTTGGAACATCTAAGAAATTTAAGAATTTAAGGGAATCCACGAGCTCTTTGAACCGACTAGCAGACTTAGCTCCCGCATGGAGCATAAGAATCGACAAGAAAATAAGAGGAAGACCGGTCCAAGAACTCACGGGCTGCGCTAAAGGTTTTTTGTTTTTATAGGTCAGCCTAACCCTTGTAACGGAGTCGACCTAGTTAGTTCGTTATGAGGTCTACTTAAGATAATGATTTCTATCAGGAACTTTTCGAATTAGAATCAACCTCACTTTCACACTGGTATGAATAAGAGGAAGAAAGCGTCAAGATTCATGAATCCGCATATAGAAAAGGGTCTATCTAGCATACCAATCTCGTAAAAAGTTAACAGCTATTACTAGCCCACTTCTACCAATCTGTACCACTAGTTGTAGCGTACCTATTTCTTCCCCACCTATGAGATAAGGAAGCAACTCCAACATACCTAGAAGAAGAAAGAACATAGAAAGCCCGAGGAAAGGCCTATACCCCGGCGGTAAGAGCAGCGGAGGTCTTTCTTTACGGGTCAGTTAAAGGAGAAGGACCGCAGGCGGGGTGAGGTAGGGGATTTATCCTGCTACCCGTAGGGTAGTAAGCCTTGACGGCTGCTACCCAGAGGGTAGCGAGGATTTAGACAAGACCCGTAGGGTAGTAAGCCTTGACGGCTGCTACCCAGAGGGTAGCGAGGATTTAGACAAGACCCGTAGGGTAGTAAGCCTTGACGGCTGCTACCGATAGGTAGTGAGAATTTAGACAAGACCGACAGGTCGTAAGCCTTGACGGCTGGTACCGAAAGAGACGTAACGTGAGTGCGGGAGATGTAACGTTATCCAATCGACCTATACTAGGAAGTGAAATAGACCTCTTACGAGGCTTTATTACTCTGTAACGTAATGCAAGAGACCTATTAAAGGACTCTATCGACCTCTTACGAGGAGTGAAATCGACCCAGATGTTAAGTCGACCTGGATGTTAGGAGACCTCTTAAAAAGGTAGCGAGGATTTAGACAATACCGACAGGTAGTGAGGATTTAGACAAGACCGACAGGTAGCGAGTCTTGACGACTGCTACCGATAGGTAGTGAGGATTTAGACAAGACCGACAGGTAGCGAGTCTTGCCGCCTGGGCGTGGGGATCGACCCTTCTTGAGCGAAGCGAGCACGAGTGGGTATTTCTTTTTTTGGATTCCCTTTTTCTATTTTCTTACCAATACCAAGTTCTTACTTCACAAGATCAAAGAACTTTCTCCCCCCCTTACTGTTACTGTTGAATTTCTTAGCCCACCCGATGACCTACTCTGTCGTGGTAGCGGTGAACTTACTGATCTATTAGTCATAAACGTACATTGTCCTTCGTCAAGGCCATGGATCTGTCGATGAAATTCCTTTGAGTTAGAATTGCTGGTTGTGGCGCTCGCGAGTCTCTATCGCTCTTCACCCCCAGCCGAGCATGCCCCATCTCGCCATGGCGAGTTCATTTCCACTGTATCGGGTCCTCTCTTCATCTCGACAACCAATCCTTGACCATCGCTCATTCTATCCAACTCGATCATTCATCAGTCTCCATCTCCACTATCTCGACGATGAGGCGAAACATCGGATGAACACCCATTCGTCCCAGTCCGACCCTCATTCTACACCGATCAATTTCACTCACGAACATGTTCCGAGATCAATGAAATTCCGTTCCGACTCATTCGATTCATGTTTTCGGATGGGAAGAGGAAAGATAGGGCCTCCATCATGAATTTCGTGAGTGCATTGACTCTGAATTCTGGATTCCGTATAAATCTCATTTGATGCAGATCAAGGGGAAAGAGATTCTTATTCAAGCCGAATAATTGAGTTTGGGGAGCTCGCTTCTTGAAAGGAAGAAGCCTAAAGACCCAATCAAGGTCGTGCGCTCCTGGAGCATCTTTCTTCTGAGACTTCCGAAAAATCTTCTGAATTACGATCTAGGTCCGCGCTTATTCTTCCATATGATATGACAATAGAAATTCTTAATGGAGGGGGGAGCGACTCTCTATACCCCTGAGGCTCGACCCGCCCGTCGGTCTTCAAGCTCAGTGGCGATTTATCCCGCGACAAAAAGTATCTGCGGACTGCTACCGTTTTGCCGAAAATAAATATGAAATGCTTCGGTCTATTAGAACACAGGGGTTCAGTATCTCATTAGCTTCCCAATCCCTCGTAAGAGGTCTCCTTAACATCTAGTCGACCTCTTAAAGAACCATCGACATGCTCTATGATCCACCTTGCACCCATGAAACTTCTCCAAAGGGAACTCTTACGACTACGTCCAAGATATTGCAATTCGGTCTCGATTCTCATATGCATACGCTTGGCCATTTCTACGCCGCTAATAACTCGCTCTTCTTTTGCCGACGAAGACAAGTTTCACCGTAATTCATGAATGCTGCAGTATCCCTTCTTGCTCCCTTTTATCTTCGGGTGACAGCGAGGTCCGAAGGTCATCTGATCCGCCTTATTGAATCCGCTGTCTTTTTTTATCTCAGCTCGACGAAGGGTTAGCAGGGGTTGCCAAGGGCTCGGGTGCATCTCCAACGCCATAGCCACCAAATGGTTGTGGCAAATCTTCACCTCCCCATTATATTATCAACAATCCAGTCTGGAAGAGAGGGCGAAAGAATTTCATTTGCGGAGACTATAGGACAATCGCGCAAAATATGGAGTCAGTCCTCTTTCCTCGTCCACAGTCACCACACCTTGCATTCACCGCTTCATGCCTCCGAACCCTATTATCGAGAGGACGTGCATGGCCAACCAAAGAATATGTAGCTTTACTATAGGAAAGAAAAAGGGATCTTTCTCATCCGATACTATCAACACTCTTTGAATAGGAAAATGAAAAAGTTTGATCAGTAAAATATGGAAGCATATAACAGGCGTTGCCATCAGACCAGCGGGAAGAAATACTACGTCCTGAGACGCTGTTGCCCGGAAGCTAAATCGTAAATGGATAACCTCGATCGTACGCATCTCATCTTATGATGGTAGGAATGGAATCAATCATCAAGGCCTCTCTCCCATATGGCTTCTTTCTTTATCCATAGTGTTATATAACTATTCTTCTGGGTTGTGCTGATGAGAGAAGTTGGGCTGAACGATTCCATTAGTTTAGGCGCTTTACAGAAAAGAATCCCCAGGGCGAGTGAGCAGGGGAGTATTGGAGTCAGGTAGGGGACGGGGCGCCGCTTATATACCACTCCTTTCAGTCGTGTGAACGTCGTGTTGGGTCTCTTTTAAGAGGTCTCTTGCATAACGTTACAGAGTAATGAAGCCTCGTAAGAGGTCGAAAGAGTCCTTGAAGAGGTGGTGAGTGAGAAATTGATGCTTAAAAGCAAAAAAGAGTGCGTAATCATAAGAAAGAGGGAGCTATTCAAAGAAACAGAAACTGAATTCTTTACAAATCGAAAATTCATAGCGAAAGATGCACTATATTGCATATACGAAGGATGAACGTAATTGCATGCATATAGAAGGGGATCTACGCAAAGGTCAACCGCACTCCTCGTCAGAGGCACACTTTGAATTTTTGTTGATACTTTCTTTCTTCTTCCGGAAAGATCATAAAAGAGAGAATGAATCTCGTTCTCGTCAGAGGTCGACTCTACTCTTTTTTCGAATGAATTCTTCGGGAAGTGAAGTCTCATAAAAGAGAGAATGAATCTCGTTCTCGTTCGAATTCTCTTTTGGTTGCCTTTCTCCTGTATACTTGATACTGGAAACTTTGGTTGATATTTTGTTTGACTTTTCTCTTATTTCTTATTCCGGAAATATCATATTCGAGTGGAATGAAGAAATCTGCTAGTTCTCTTGGTAAAGAACAAATAGAATAAAAAAAGAGGAAATTTAATTAAAGAATGCGCGATTCTCGTTCTCTTGTTTCGAAGAAATTCTTCGGGAAAGAGAAAAAAAGAATGATCATTCTAGGTCGACTCAACTTGAAGAGGTCGATTGAATAACATCTACCGCACTTACGTTACGTCAACGTGGTGAGTGATAAAGACTATAGAAGCTTAAAAAGCCTAAATACGTTATCATAGGGAAGGATGTAAAGAGCTCTTCAAAGAATATGCTCCTACGCGGATAAATCTCCACCAGACTATCTCGACCTCTTAAGGGAGTGCTTACGCACGAGCGGATAAATCTCTACCTCCCTTGCTCGACTAACTCTACTTCGCTCGGAGTCTATCTCCTCCCCTTGCTCGACTAACTCTACTTCGCTTGTACTATAGTCTCTTTCTATTTTCTTTCTTCGTCGACTTCGTTCCAGTCTTCTTCCCTTGTAACTGTACTTCAACTTTTTTTTTCCAATTCCAGAAAATCATGAATTCTTCTGTTTCTTCTGTTTCTTCCGTATTGTTCGATGCTTCTTCTTTCGTATGCTTTCCTTCTACTTCTCATTCTCCTTCTTTTCCTTTGTTCTATGGGAATTGACTTGTTCAATCTTTTCAATCTTTTTGTTTATGCGGTCTCCTAAGGAAGGGAGTTCAGTTGACCTCTAAATAAAGGACTACGTCGACCTTTGACTATCTCGACACTTCAAAAGCCTTTAAACCAGACTACTGGAAACCGCAGGTAATAGTGGGGTGAGCTCTTCCAACGGTCGAGGGCGAGAAGGAAGACAATGTGGATCGACAATCGCAGTGTTCCGCGTGGCAGAGGTCCATTTACAATCCTCCGGATCTTTGTAGGATTAATAAGATCGACGACATCTCTTTCAAACAGGAGTTCGGAATGAACTCCTCTAAATCAGCATCCGATGGTAAATAGTCTAATGATGATGATGGACTTACGAATAGTCAGTATTTTGCTGGCCGGTCATTGATAGTTTGTAGATGATAATTTAGGGATTTGCTTTTTTCATTCAAGTATTCCAACAGAATTTAAGAATTAATGGTATGAGTAGGTTGGAAATTTAGGTGCTCCTTCAAAGGTTTGGTCAGTAAAGCGGCCGTTGCTCATGATATAAGGGAGGATCGGTCGAGCACCTTTTTCCCTCACGCGAGAGCGTGAGATGTTGAGATAGTTTGGTGGCCCGCGGTAGCCGGGTCGAGTCGACTTCGTCTCCAATCACGCGCTAACTAGGTCTCCTTTAAGGGATCTGCTCGGGCAACCAAGCCTTGGAAACTTAGACTCTCAGGGAGCAAGAATCATTAGCTACCCATACCAAAGAGAGGCGGATGAACTTCGAGTTAGTA
This sequence comes from Mesembryanthemum crystallinum, assembly GCA_030267885.1. NCBI lineage: Eukaryota > Viridiplantae > Streptophyta > Magnoliopsida > Caryophyllales > Aizoaceae > Mesembryanthemum > Mesembryanthemum crystallinum. Next base: position 7,156 of record BSSO01008577.1, read on the forward strand.
ATGAGAGTATAGACCGTATAGGAAACCCAGCTTGATCTTTCTTTATGCTTCGTCCGACGTTACACAGACTCTAGTTAATAAGACCATGCCATAGCTAACATAAAAATTCCTGATGAGAACAGAGAATCAATAAGAACCTAACTTCGACCAGGGTGTACTTCTCTTCGCTAGAGCTTCAGGAGTCGTCTTTACTTATTCTTATACACCCTATCCATTCATCCGGAGTGCAGAGCTGTATCAGAAATCGCACAGTTACAGTATAGGTGTTCTCCGAAAACAAGAACTTATTTCTAAAGGAAGGGATTCTATTCGAGGAGTCCTTGGACGAGAGACTTCTCAATGAATTTCGAGAGGTCATGCAGAATTGGGGCCCTGACATACTATGGGGTAGGCTTCCATTAGTTATGTCGCGTGTTGGAGTAGGAGATTTTTCCGGCTACCTCCCACGGGCCTACCCCGCCACGCGAGGATGACGACAATACCTTCCAGGTAGTGAGTCTTGACGACTGCTACCGAAAGAGACGTAACGTTAGTGCGGGAGATGTTATCGACCTCGGATCTTAAAGGACTCTTTCGACCTCTTAGTGCAGTCGACCCAGTATCTAAATATTCATCGTCTTGCTATTCTCCAAATTAATGCTCCTTGATTGGTCTCGATCCTTGTTTATTCTCGTTACGATGTTAGGCATCATCGATTCTTCTTTCTGGACTGGTATCATAGTATACTGGACTGGTATCATAGTATAGCAGGGAGCATCTATTGGATTTCTTTGAATTCTCGGATGGACGGGCTGATTTCATCTTCGCTTCCATTCTTCCCACGGGTTCTCATCAGGCGAATTCACGACGACACGAACGCTTTAGTCAAAGCTAGAGTTCTTTAGGTTCTATAGATGTATAGGCGTAAGCTCCCTAATAGGAAAATCCCTAACTCCGGTATCTGAGATATTCGAAATGGTTTAGGTCGACTCCGTCTCCCTTATAAGAGGTTCTTTATAGCACTCACTACCTATAAGAGTTCTGAGAAAGAACACAACCACTGAGCCCTTTACTTAGCCATCATGAACTAACAAACCTATAAGGGAGTATAGGCTGAAGTGAAATGTTAAGGGAATTAAGCTGTCTATGGGATGCAGGAACTAGTCAGAAGTTTTTCGGTGCGGATTATGCAAGGGCTCACATATAGGAGATAACTACAAAAAGATTCCATTCGGTACAGTTCCGGACTATCTCAAGTTAGAAGAGGAACGGCGATGGGGATTTATCCGCTCTCCTTTAGGGTTCGCTACCTAGCGGTTTTTGTCTAAAGCCTCGCTACCCATAGGGTAGCAGCCATTAAGGAGATTTATCTACATCCTACCCCACCAAACTATGACGTAACGTGAGTGTGGAGATTTTTCTGCGCGTGCGATAGAAAGAGACGTAACGTAAGTGTGGACTCCGTGACTCGATCGTAAGATCGAGGGGATTTATCCTGCTACCCGTAGGGTAGCGAGTCTTGACGACTGCTACCGCCAGGTAGCGAGGATTTATCCAAAAACCCGTAGGGTAGCGAGGCTTTAGACAAAACCGATAGGTAGTGAGGATTTAGACAAGACCGCCCCCTTGGGCCTATGTTTAAGTAACGTGATGGTAAGAGACGTAACGTCAGTGAAGGAGATGTAACGTAATGCAAGAGACCTATTAAAGTTAAAGAGACCTCTTACGAGGAGTGCGGGAGATGTAACGTTATGCAATAGACCTCTTAAAGGATGTTAAAGAGAACTCAAGAGTAGTGAAGTCGACCTCTTACGAGGAGTGAAGTTGACCTAGATGTTAAGGAGACCCGGCTGTTAAGGAGATTTATCTAAGAGTACGTAGGGACTTTAGTCACTCGACCGAGTTTACGAGGTCGAGGATCGCAAGCTTTTCAATAGTTTGGTGGGGCAGGGGTTGGGTTTGGCATCGGTCGAGTCGCTTCGCACCTTTTATGAGGTCAACTCCACTACGTTACTTAAAATAGTCTGGTGGGGAAAGAGACGCAACGTGAGTGCGGGAGATGTAACGGAGTGAAATCGACCTAGATGTTAAGGAGACTTGGCTGTTAAGGAGATTTATCTAATAGTACTCGACCGTTAGGTCGAGGATCGCAAGCTCGAGATAGTTTGGCGGTTCAGTAACATCTGGGTCTCCTTAACATCTAGGTCGATTTCACTCCGTTACATCTCCCGCACTCACGTTACGTCTCTTTCCCGTGGGGTTCCTAACATCTGGGTCGACTTCACTCACGTTACGTCTCAGTAGTTTGGCGGTTCAGTAACATCCAGGTCTCCTAAACATCTAGGTCTCCTTAACATCTAGGTCGATTTCACTCCGTTACATCTCCCGCACTCACGTTACATCTCCCGCACTCACGTTACGTCTCTTTCCTCACTTACGATCGAGCAGATAAATCTCCTATCGGTCGAGTTGCTTCGTGGAGATCGACCGGCCTTTCGCAGGCGACACACATGAGTGGGATAGTCGAAGAAATCCCGGCACTCCTTGAGCCGAATGCCTTCCAACGAGATTCGAATAGTCCAATGAGAAAGCAAGAAAAAGAATAAGCCGAATCAAATCAATCCCAAAGACCAAACAAACCCTTTATCTTCTATTGGTAGTGGACAACTGAACGTCTCAGAGTAGTCCACTCCGGTGATGCCTGTGCTACCGCTTTCTCTCCTTCCACGGCCCTTGACTTTTTGTAAATCCGCTTACAACCAACCGCATGAATGCGGAAGCAGTTCTTTCATTCTAGCTCTCTATTCATCAGCCATAGCCGCTCCTGGGCTCTTTAGAGGCAACAGAAAAGGAAAGGATTCAGTAACTTCTGTGTGTAGTGGAA
>BSSO01008578.1:0-10017 GCA_030267885.1 Mesembryanthemum crystallinum
TCCTATCTTTCCTTATTATTAATTAACTAGAGCACCAACGGTCTAATTAACCCTAACTATTAAACAACCTAGGACCAGTGCTTTCGGTTCAATCTAATAGCATCATTAAGAAATAGAAAGATCGATAAAGCAAGACTACACAATAGCAGTAGTTGTATATAATCAAGTTGAGTGTTCTTCCTAAGATCTAAAAGTTGAACAGTAGTCAATTAAATCTTAGTTGGTTCACAGATTAGAGGGATCAAGAAATTACGGACTTAATATCTAATCTAGCAGTAGATTATAGCGAGTAATTAACTAGTAGGCCTCTTAGCAACCAAACGACATAATGATGAAGTTAAGCATAGAAGAACAATCAATACTCATGCATGAATTGGATATTAAAACAAATTAGATCTCACAGTTTTATTAATTCCTAGGCTTCAATCTCCTTCAACCAAGATCAAGAATTTAGCTACGCATAGCCATGGATGAACACCGAAAATTATGAAGAAGAAGAATCAGTATAACGTCTCCCTCTAAATAACCCTAAGGGATGAATATATAGCCTTCTACACTTTCCTAATAAAAGAAATTTGAAGATAATTAAAAGACTACCTATATCTAAAATTATGGAAAGTAAATAAACTGATTTTTGACTCCTAATATGATTAGGAAAGCAAGATAATAGCTGGAGATAATGCTTCATAAAGCCGTGCAACTGATAATCCACGGACAGCTCATACGCGGAATCTGTAGTTTGGGTGCCAAGGAAACAAGGAACAGATAGATGGAACAGTTCCAGGCCCATTTTTTCAAAACAGCAGCGACTTCAACTTCAAGTTCGGTTATCACCTCGATACAGTCTGATTCAGGCCAAGACTTCAACATCAAAGTTGTAGATATCTTTCTCATCTTTCTGTAGCCTTTTGAACCACTCGATTCCGATATGCGAAGAGAAAGTTATGCTCGAAATACTATCAACTCCCAAAACTGTCCAGATTTTGCGATTTTAGCTCGTTTTGCTCCAAAGGCCACCCAATTGTACCTAGATCGAAATATGAACTTAGTGAGTGTATTTAGGTTGAAAATGGATATAAAAAACTAAGAAATAAGGGACATAAACATAGAAATTAATGATCATATCAACAACCCACCATCGCATATGATTTCTTCGCCCAAGAACACGAGGGTCATGAGTCTCACGACAGCTCGGATGATGAAAGTTCTCCTCCTTCCCTTCCGGTGAGCTACATCACAACAAGGCCCAAGAGAGCATACTCACCCCTTAACCTATCACAAGAGCAAGTTTTTGAAGAGCTTCTCGAAGAAGGCCTCATCATGACACTAGGTCCTACACCAGACCCAGTTAAGAAAGGGAAGAATTGGAACCCCGATGCAGATTGCGGCTACCACCAAGGGAACGGCCACTACACCAAAGGATGCATGCACCTAAAGCATAAGATCCAAGACTTGATCGATGATGGCATCATCTCTCCTCCATGAGCCCTGAGCTTAGAGTGTTTGAGTCTAGTCCATGTTAGAGAATCCTCTCACTTTCTTTCTTTTGTCGAGTCCAAGTACTTTTCTTTCATGCATTGTAATGCTTTCCTTTAAATCATTGAAATGAGCATTTTCTTTACATCTCCGTGATTTTGAGCCCAATGACAAATCTGAGTTGCTAAACATATTATCACACATCACAAAGGACCTTAAAGGACCAATTGAGAAGGACTAAATGCAAAACAAAAGATAAGGGATACACACCTTTAAGATCATACTGAAGACATGAGGCATTCATCTTGGCATCCTACATTATACTTCCTTCACCCACAATACAAAACACCATTTGCAACCCATTTGAGCCTAAACACATGGCTTTTCATTTCTCAAACCACATCCATCCTAAACCTCAGGACTAAGTGGTGTGCAATGGTGTCACTTTCCATGAGAGGAGTTGGACATCCAAAAGCAAAAAAGCAAGAAAAGAGTGCAAAAACAAAAGAGGAAAAAAGCCCAAAGTAAAAAGGAAAAAAAAAAAAAAAAAAAAGGAGTCTACCTCCTTGAAATAAGGAGTGACACCCAACACACTAGCGGCTTTATCACGGGAATTTTGAGCCTTAATATCCCTTTCTTTGGCAAACCCGCACCTTAGCCTAACATTACAACCACAAAGCTCTACTAGAGGTATGATCAACATGTGTGTCCACCTTACAAAAGAGCAGCCCGCTAGGTCGAAAACCCACAAGGGGGAGCTAGGCAAAACTTAAGGCATCAAGCGCCAACTAAGTCCGTTCACTCCAAATGGCTTAGGCAAAACCGGGAAGACTGCTGGACGATCACACAAGACAATGACTCAGGCAAAAGTTATAGCACGAACAAACTTGAGTCCATGAACTACGTCGGCCTGATTCCACATTGGATACATTGGTAACCTGCATGAGGCCCGGCCATAATTATCACTCAATTACACAAGTCTTCTAAAGATCCTACACAATCACCAACTAAAGGCAACTCAGAATTTTAATGGATTGACATCTCCGTGATTTATACTTTCTTGTAGCCTATGACTTGGATTCGAACTTGCAAACCCTTCATAACCTCCCACAAGACACCCATTGTTTTCTTTTTCTAACACTTAGCCAAATTCCCTTCACAACACCACACTTCTACCTTGAATTCTCTACCTCGAATCAGTCTTAGCACTCAATTCTTGGGCTCCTGTAGCCATCATCCCTCGAGTCACTAAGCATTCTTTCGCATCTACCAAGTGCGTCCTACGAGATTCCAATTCAAAACCGGGGGCTTTCATCCCTTTTATCATGATTCATTAACATTAACGGACACCGCGTCTTATAGTGCAAGGCCACCCACCTTGAGGCATACCCCACTCCAAAGTGAAGGCTTTCGCCTTTAAAAGATAGCATCTCTAGATCAATGGTTCCTTCGAAGCCTTTTTCACATTTGCGCATACAACGAGGTACTTCACGAACCCATTTCAAATCGGGGGCTTCTCGTTCCCCTCAACTATGAGTCAATGTCATCATTCGAGTCAAGATCTTCCGCACTCGAAGACACTACATGCATTAGTCACCCCACTCCAAAGTGGGGGTTTCTTCTTAGCTTCCGTGGCACCGTCACTCCTAACGGCAATCTTGCCTTTTCAAGAGACACTTGACATGAAATTTCTTCAAAAATCAAAAGTCGTCTATCACTTGGAGTCCGTCTCCCCAACATCACATATCTTATATCACACCATGCTTTGAAGATTGTCTTCCTCAACATTGCATTCTTACATTGCACCCTTCTTGCATGATTATCTCATGGTCGAGTCACGTGTAACTTGTGCATAGCATAACATTTTAGCAACCTTCATCACCTCAAAAATCCATACACATCGCATAGAACACACCATGCATCCCATTTAGCATCATACATCTTTACTCGAGTCAGTCCCATCATTGCATGAACACTTCACCGGTCCGCCCCATATCACATGAGTACTTCACGGGTATGCCCATATCGTATGAGCACTTCACGGGTCCGTCCCACATCGCATGAACACTTGTCGGGTCCGTCCCACGTCACATGTACACCTTTACCGGGTTCATCCCCTATTGCACCGCGCATTCACAATGTTCGTCCTTATTATCTTCTGGTGTTGTATTTACAAGGTCCGCCCTTGCTATCTTCTCATGGCACATTCACAAGGTTCGGTCCTTAGTATCATCTCATTTTTTACAAGGTTCGTACTTTAATATCATTTTGTGTTGTAAGATCCGTGCTTATCATACGTCATGTGTTTCATGTTATCACTACATGCTCCGTGCATATTCTTTTCACACATCGCACACATTATCTACACTCCATGCATGATACTCTTCATGTGCCTCGAGAGCTCTCCATCAAACAATGACAATTGAAGAATAACGCATTCAACTCTATCAAAGCAAATACCTCCAAAAGAAAGAGCATCCTACTCTTAAGGCATGAGCACGAGCGAACTCCGAATTCAAAGCATCCCTGTCAAGGGGGCTTGCTTTTACAAATATTTTCGCCTCCCTTGCGGAGTGTTAAACCCAACTCGACTTGGTACTTTCAAAACAAAATTTTCAAACAAAACCTCCTTAAACCCGAGTTGGCTCAGTACTTACACAACAGGTTTTCCAACAACCTTTTTTTTTCACCTCCCCCGTGGAGTCTTAAAACCCGACTTGGCTCAACATTCACAAAACAACGTTCTAACAAATACTTTTTAGTAGTTTGATCGAATAGTGATCCATCATTCTTTCATTCAAAACCAAGAAGGTTTTTACAACCTTTTTAGCAGTTTGAGATAATGGTGGTCAATCTGTTTTTTCATTCAACAAGTGGTAAACCACTTCTTTACAAAACTCTTTTAGCAGTTTGGGAGAGTGGTGGTCTATCCGTCTCTTCTATTCAACAAGTGATAGCTCACTTAAAACCCGATTCAACTTGATATTTGCAAAAACAACATTCTTTTTAACTCCCTAGTGAATCCTTAAAACCGATTAACTCGTTCTTTAATGAAATACAGGTTTCCAAACCTTCAAATTTTAAACCCGATTTTACTCAGTATTTACAAAAGCATGAGTTTTTGACAAACGTTCCTTCCCAGCAAAGCTTTCTTCACACAACAGCTTTTACGACCTTTTTCAACAGTTTGAGGGTACGGTAACTCATCTGTTTCCCCCATTCAACAATTGATAGCTCTCTTAAAATTCGATTTCACTCGGTATTTGCAAAACAGGTTTTTGACAAACCTTTTCAGCAGTTTAGAGAGCAAAATCCAATTTGCTCATCTCATTCAACTGGTGGACATTCACCTCAACACACATTAAACCCGATTATACTCAGTATTCGCAAAACAGGTTTCCATCAAACCTCTTCAGCAGTTTGGGGGAACGAAATTCAATTCATTCCTCTCATTCAACAGGTGGCTATCCACCTTAACACACATGTCCCTCCCTAGTAAAAGTTCAGACTCGCTATCCTAAGCGGGTCTCAGACTACTTTGATTTTTTCTCTTCTCCAGAGCTCAGTGAATGTGGGGGCTTTTGTAGACACCCCACTCGGTGTCTCCAAAATCCTCGCCCCGCCCGATAACGATAACAATAGTGGACTTGGAAATGATGAATACCAAAGGCAAGATCTCAACCTTGGCACATCTCTCATAAATTTTCCTTTCATCTTGTAGCCCATGCCATAAGCTTTCCAAAACATCAAACGGATCCCAATCGGAGTTTTGGATCAAAAGTGATGGCCATTCAAAGATTTCAGCACAAAACTGAGACATGGAGCGACAAACGGATCAAATATCCATCCAAAAACCCATGAAAAGGAGCAATGGATCTAGATCCATGGATACATACCAGATTAGAAAAAATAAGTACACTTTGGCTTTCAATTCTCGGCCAATCAGATGGCTGCCATTCTTTTGACCAGGCTCCCCAGCTAGGCGAGGGGCTCGCCGGTCAAGCGGCTAGCCCACTGCCTAGGTGGCAGGACCTCATTTCAGCTGACGTGAAAATTCCAGCCTGGTACAGTTGTCGAGGTTGGTTAATTCGAACTCATGGCTCCTATAAATACGTCGTCTCCCTCTCATTCCAAAGTGTGGACAATTGAGAGCTCAATCCCAAAGTAAGGTGTAATTTGAAACAATTAGAGGGTTCTTAGCACTAATCCAAGGTGCATAGAGCCGTCTTTTTGAGGAGAATTCACACCAAACTCATCTCTACCTTCATCCACCTTCAACCATATTCATCCAACATCAAACACCAAAACAAGTACCACAAACACTCACCAAAGCACCTCAAATCACTCCCAAGCACCACAAACACTCACCCAAGCACCACAAATTAAAATCCAAGCACCACAAAAAGCCACCTTTCCAAACACCACAAATCAAAACCCAAGCACCACTGAATCAAACACAATTCAAGCACCCATTTACATCATTCGAGGATCGAGATCTTGCCAAGATCCTACTCAAGTAAAAGGTGTTCTAATTCAATGAGCTATCCCGAGGGCACTCTAATTTGGTGAAAATCTCTTTTCCTATTTATGCTCTGTTTTGACATGTTTTTGTTCTTACCATGATTAACTCTCAGATGACATTTATTATGTGATTTGTTGGCTTAAATTACTTGTCTTGAGATTTAAATGAACTTAACACGAATCGAATCTCATGTTCACCTGACTAAACATCACTAAATAAATCGTGCTCATCTAATCTATTATTTTGCAAAGCATGTAACTTGTAAAACGTCCTAAATGAAATCAATGCACCAAACACTTGCGGTTCACCCATTAGTTTCATTCACGGATATGGGCTCTAAATGGGTTCGATTCATCCAATTGAATTCATTCATGAGTATCAAAGCGATCACCTTTACGTGTCGTGTGCATAAATCACCTAGACATAAACTAGAAATCGGGCTAAATGTTGAACATCATGTGAATGCAATGACAAAGCACTTTTGATCAATTTGAATAGATTTCACATCCCCGAACCCAAGTCTCTTTTGGGCAACATGAAGTCACGCCCTATAACGGGAGTAGGGCACATTTTGGCTCGATCATGGTATCTTTCTAAATATTCGTGTTCAATGCCTTCGTGGTTTCCATATAACTAAAATTTGGTGGCGACTTCTTTACATTGCAAAACAAATTGAACAAAACATGATAACACAAGGTCACGACAACTCAATAAAACAATGCAAAGTGGAGAAATACGGGGACGCCCCCCTCCCCCCGAGGGAGGGTGTGGTCCCGGGTCCCAAACTATTATTGCTCTTTTAGCGCTATAGCTATTCTATGTCAACAGAGATGATAACATAATTCTCCATGCCATATGAAATTCATTTATCTATTTATGTTGTTGTTAGCACCCAGTCGTTTTATGAATTTTATGTGTGGTTGGTTTAGCAATTCAACAGTGACAACAATTAATAAGACAAATATTTTCTCCTTGGTTTTCCTATGCTTTTAGACCTCAGATAAGTTGTAGGTTTTAATTCTCATGTTTCAGTAGATGTGTTTGTGATTGAAGATATTACAGGAAATTGATTGGTGGTTTGTTTAAGCTTCCAAAGATATTTATTTTAGCTTCTTTTTTTCTTCCAAATATTTGTTAGAAGGATTATATATAGTAAACAAAGTAGATTGTTTTAATCGTATTTTTTATTTGTTAATTTTTATTCAACAAGAAAATGGTTCAATCGTCAAAGGAGATGATGATGAATATGAGCAATGTTCTTAGTAGAGTTTTCCTATATTGTTCTTTGAGGTATAATTCTTAGTCAATAATCTTATACTTTCTCCTTTCTTACTTTTCTATACATAGTATCAAGGATTTTTGACCAATTTAAATGATGGACACACCTAAAGTCGTTTTTCGGCCAATTTAAATGACATTTTGACCGACCTACCTTCATCTTTTAAGTGCATATTGTATGTTTTAAGCAAACATATGCTTAAAGGTTAAGGATAAATCGATCCAAATCTCATTTAAATTTGTCGAAAAATAACTTAAGGGGTGTTCGTCAAGGCCTTTTGTTTTTATAAGGGGGTTCCCCACAATAAAATTTTTATAGGGGGTTATTTTTCCAAAATGTCCATTTTATAAAGTGGTTCCCCACAAAAAATTCTAGTATTAATTGTAAATCAAAATAATATCAGATAAGTAGAAATATACCTAATACGATACAATGTTCATGTTATTTAGTTTGTGATTGCAGGGTAACGAAATTGGATTTTTAAGCTCAAAGAAGAGAAAATGTTCTACTTTGTTTGCTTGATGTAGTGTTTCTTAATAATTAGTTTTTATTTTTCAAATGATTCAGTTACAGACTTACAAAGTGTAATAGCATTTCAAGCTTGATAAAATCAAATTGGGGTTTTTCTTTTCTTTAAAGGTACAATGGTTCTTATATTTTTTTTTTAGTGAAACAGAATGGTTCTACTTTTCCTTGCAATAGAGATGAATGCTATGAGATTGTCTCTCTAATGTGAACAACTCAAATTTCGTCGAACATAGAAATCTTTTTTCATGACAATTGCTCTAAGGAGCTTAATATCAATTTGTAACACACACAATAATACATAATCTAAGGCCTTGTTTGGGGTGGTTGCCAGTTGTCAGTTGCCAATTTTTAGTTTTTTTGGAAACTCAAAACCAGTTTTTGGAAACCACTTTTTTTGGTTTTCAGTTTTCTGCTGTCAGTTTTGAAAATGAAGGAGGAAACTGTAAGTACAAAAAAATCCAGGTTTAAATTAAATTTCTAAAAAGAGTTGAGAATTTTTCAAAACCAAAAACTGGCAACTGGCAAACCACCCTGAACAGAGCCTAAAATAGTAAATAAATACTAAACAATAGGATTTGTAGACAATGTTGTTTTACACTATCAATAACTAAATTTGTGAGGAAAAATAAATTTATCGAAATTTCCTGTGGTACCCCTGAACTTTGGCCTAATGTCGGTGAAGCCCACGCTTTTCTAATAATGCCAGTGGTACCCTGAACTTTGACTTTAACGTTTTCCGTACCCTAATGATGGACGGAACTCCTTTTCCATTAGATTTTTGTACTATTTGACTTGGTTAATCTATGTATGTATGGATATATATCCAAGAGAAGGAATGAGCTTTGCAGAGAGAAGACAAAGAAGGCTCAAGGAAGAGAGTTTTGTAAGGCCACAATGAGTGAAAAACGTAAAGGATTTGGTTGAATTCAAAGGTTTCATGCTCTGTGCGCAATTTGGCCACAACAAGTTAGCTTTGCGGTTTTGTAATTTCAACGCATGTTCAGTATTTTTGTTACAGCTTCTTTTTTGTTTTTTTTTTTTGAACTATAGTGAGGCAGTTCAAAAATTTAAGGAAAGATAAGATACAAGGCTACAACTTTTACATTTTATCTTTTGCCAAATTTCAAGTGCAAGTTGGTCAAATTAAAATCGCTCCCGAGGTTGGGCAACCTGTGCCATGTAATTCTGCCCATCTAGGTGACATCTTCTGAAAGGAAATTTCGAGCGGGCTTTCTTGTGATGCAACTTTTGAACTTCTTGCTCTATTCTTTTTAGGCTATGAAGCTTATATTGAATGATCATCTAAACTCACCCATAGTTTTACTTGATTTCTTAGTTTAATCTAGATTAATTCTCTCAAATTCCAGTTTTTGACTCTGTTTTTGACGAACAAACGACTTTGGCGCTTTGTAAGTTTTGTGCAGTTGAAACTTTTTCTGAATTTCTTCTTTCTACTTCACTTCCCCCTCTATATTGTTTTCTTCAATTCGATTATCAAAATATTCATAATTCCTAATTTAATTTAGCATCTTCGTCGTTGGTTATTTGATTTCTTTTGTCATTATAAACATAAGTAGCTAATCCCCTAATTAGGGTTGATGTAGCCCAATCAAATTCCCTCAAAAAATAAAGATGGCAGAAATTTAAAACTCGATGATGAAATTACTAAGAGAGCTTCATTTTCATAAAAAAAAAATTTAGGCTTAATTCTGAATCTTGTGAATTTGGTGGAGGTTTACTTGAATTTCCTCAAATTATTAATATGATAAAGTTGTTGAAATTTGAATTCAAATTAGGGTTTTTTGCGGGGAACCACCTTTTATATATCACCTTTTGTGAGAAACCACCTTATATAATTGATTTTGTGGGAAACCATCTTATAGAAACAATTTCTTTTATTGGTGCCACCTTAGGTCTGATTACGGCCAATTTAATGGATGATGTTCTCGTTATGCCCTTGCTTTTTATAATTTGTTTATTTTTTTGCTGAAATAAATAAGAAAATAAATTTATTTTTACTTTTCAATGTGCAAAATTAAAGGGGAGAAAAGAAATACGAATGGGGGAAAGTCATTTTCTTATTTATCTCAACAAAGTAAATAAACAAATTATAAAAACGTAAGGGCATAACGGGAATATCACCTCATAAATTGGTCGGAATCAGGCCTAAGGTGGCACCAATAAAGGAAATTGTTTCTATAAGGTGGTTCCC
>BSSO01008579.1:0-10016 GCA_030267885.1 Mesembryanthemum crystallinum
TCTCCTAGTTAGAAACTATACCTTGCAATGAAGATGTCGAAATCCCAAACGTATAATCACGGTCATGTGCTCGCGATAGTGTTTCTCGTGTTTCTTGCAACTGCACAACAATGCAGGTCCAGCAGTTCAAGCACACGCATCGACAATGGCTGCAAAGAACCTGAGCTGGACGCCCTGCTCAAGTTCAAGAAAAGCTTCACCGTGTCAACAGAGCATTTCTCTTCATGGACGGGCAGAGACTGCTGCAGATGGAACGGAGTGAGCTGCAATAACTCCACTGGGAATGTCGAAAGGCTTGATCTTGGGTTGTCAGATGATGAGAAACGTCACAAGTTACTAGCTAAATATTTGGATGATTCTCTGCTCGACTTGGAGCATCTCGAGTACTTGGATTTGAGCGGAAATGATTTCCAGGGGAGTGCAATCCCAAAGTTCATTGGTTCCTTGAAGCAACTCACACACCTTGACCTCTCACAAGCAGGGTTTAGCGGGTTAGTTCCTCGTGAGCTTGGTAATCTTCGTAGCCTTCTCCATTTAGATATCACCTTTAATGCTTTAACTGGGATAGAGAGGGGACTTTGGGGTATTTTGCGGAACTTATGCAGCTTGAGAGCAGCATATTTCCAGTACAATCAACTTCAAGGCGACCTCCTTGCAAAACCAAAAGGAAACTTGTCAAGTTGTGTCAGCTTTCAGTTGGAGCATCTAGATATGTCTCACAACAGATACATAAGTGGTAGTGTGCCTGCTTGGTTAGCCGAGAAATTCAAAAGCCTAAACTACCTCTCTCTTAAAGAAAATAGATTGTCTGGTCAGGTTCCAGCATCGCTAGGGTTGTTGTCAGTCTTGGAGCACCTGGATCTTTCCCAAAACAACTTGAGCAGCGAAGTGCCATTTTCTCTAGGCCAGCTTTCAAAGCTAGAGTTATTAGACATTTCAAATAATTCTTTCGAAGGAATTGAACTGTCCGAATCCCACTTAGCTAACCTCTCTAATTTGGGAAACTTGGATGTGAGCAATACTTTTCTAACGCTCAATTTGCCTTCCAATTGGACACCACCTTTCCAATTGATACTCTTAGACATGACATCCTGCAAGATAAAGGATCATCAGGTCCCGCGGTGGCTTCAAACCCAGAAACAACTTGAAGCATGGAAATTCTCAAATGCTAGCATCACGGGAACTATACCTAAATGGTTCAATAGCATGAATCAGCTCTACTCTGTTGACCTCTCTAATAACTTTCTCTCCGGAGCACTGCTTATGGATAATGAACACATCGATCTCGTGAATTTACAAAAGCTAGATCTCTCAAACAATTACATCTCAGGCCCCATTCCAAAAGATATAGCCAACAAACTGCCCTCTTTGACCAGTTTGATCCTTTCCAATAACCAAATAAATGGCTCGATTCCAGATTCTTTGTGCCAGCTCGGATCCTTGTCCATTCTAATTCTTCAAAACAACCAGCTGTCTGGATCCATTCCAGATTGTTGGAGTGATAGTTCTGAAGATCTAGAACTTATAAATTTATCGTTCAACAAGCTCTCAGGGGTTATACCTTGTTCCATTGCACAAATCCCAGAACTAGCATATTTGCATTTGAACAAAAACACCCTTACTGGACCAATTTCCTCGTGCTTGAGTGGCCTGATGTCTTTGAAAATTATCGATCTGGGTGAGAATAAACTCTATGGGCAGATACCCACATGGATAAGTGGAAATAATTTCACATCCTTGCTGATCCTTAGGCTACGTGGAAATAAGCTCAATGGCATTATTCCTTGGCAGCTTTGCTCATTGTCTAATCTCATAGTCATGGACCTTGCACATAACTATCTTACTGGAATCATTCCTCATTGTCTAAACAACCTCACAGCCATGGCTTCACCTAAAAATATAAGTTACTTTTATGATAATCCTGCCTTAGACAATTACAACAATGTCCAAGCAGTCATACAAGGAATAGACCGCTCTTACACAGGCACTTTGTTGTATTTGGTAAACGTCGACTTTTCAAGCAACAATTTGACGGGAAGCATCCCAGATGGGCTCACAGAACTCCCTGGTTTGCTTGGACTGAATCTGTCAAGTAATCAATTGACAGGTACAATACCAAAGAATATTGGTGGTCTGAAGTCGTTAGTGTCGCTTGATTTATCTAGAAATAAGCTTTCGGGAACAATCCCAAGAAGCATTGCTGATCTATACTACTTAGGACATCTCAACTTGTCCTACAACGACTTTTCTGGCCAAATACCAACTGGTAGTCAAATGCAGACCCTGAATGACCCCTCAATATATGTCGGCAATTCATATCTTTGTGGAGATCCTTTGCCCAAGAAATGCACAAGCATCAATGACCAACGAAAAGACTCGGGATTTGATGGCGATTATGAAGAAGAGGAGGACAAGCATGAGAAGATGTTGTTGGGAATCTGTTGCTGAACAGGAAGTGGAGGCATGCCCTCTTTAAGCATGTTGAAGATGCTTATGACTGGGTCTATCTAACTATTGCTCTCAGGATGGCTAAGCTGAAGAAAACTGATAATCTAGGGCAATCTGCACAGAGTTGTAGAAGATGAATAGGAACTGATCAGCTGGCAGTTGAGATCGACCAAAAGAATTGCAAAGGATATATTTTTGTTACATTATATACAGGCATCTATCTTTGATGCAACTTTGTATCCATGTTGTAGATATACTCTATTTCTCGTAGTAAATAGTGAACTTGTTGAGTTATCTGCAATGACCACTATGCGATATTTGCTCTTCATCACATGCCCAATTTTCCAATTTATTGGATTTAGAGACCACTCATACCCTACTTTAAAAGCAGTCACAACTAAATTTGTACTCCATTGATGTAATGTTTGTAACTCTCTAACAGCTCATCACTCGTGTTTCTCTCTAAGGCCTTATTTACTTGGAGGTAAATGTGATTACAATGTAATGCCCTAATTTTAGTAAGTGGTGTGGAGGTGGAAGAGAGATGAGGTTGAGGAGAATGTGAGGAGAGTGTAATTGATTACTTGAGTCCAAGTAATCACAATTACTCAAGTCTAACCAATGTAATCATCATTACATGGCTAGATGTAATGATGTTTACAACCATGACGATTACACTATTTTCATGAGTAATCATGAAAATGTATACAACTAATATTGGCCATTACATTGTAATCACAATTGCATCCAAGTAAACACCACCTAAGCGGCTCTTGGAATCCAGTGATTACCTCAGGGAAGTAAGTTTCTGTTTAGGCCTTGATTAAACAATTATTGAGGTACAAAAAAAGGTGCTTATGGGTTATGGCTTGGTTTAACAGAATCAACGATGCCTTCATCATAAACCCTTAAGCAATTCCGCCTCCAACACGACATTGTTAACCGACAAAGTTCTGCAACTACTAGTTAGACAATTGTGTTTGCTAAAGGGTGGTAAATTGAACCTATCTACCAAGCATTTTATGGGTCTTTTTTCCCAAGTCACAGAATAATCCAGAAACACAAAACCCCTGCAATGTTGCTAGACATATATACAAGTATGCATATAGAATACCTCCTAATAAAGAGAATCAGAAGAATTACAACACCAAATTAACATCAGAAGAAATGTTTGACATTGAAGAAGTGGAACACGAGTAATTATACAATCGATGGATCAATATAACAAGAAATAATCCATCAAATCAACTTCACAATTTTGAATTTCTAGGTTAAATTGAAACTTTATACGACGAAATTGAGGGCAAAGGGAGATAGTAGAACATATACCTTTCGGAAGCAAAGAAGGAGATGAGCTTCAGCTATCAGCACCGGCGGTGAACGATTGGGATGCCAGCTCCTTATTATATTTTCCACCACCTGGCTGTTATTTGATGATGATGTTATTTATTAAATAGGTTTACTCATTGAGCTTAGAATTTTACTCTCTACTTAGTAATGAAATTCAAAACAAATAACAAAAAAGACAAAAAATAATTATGAATTTTAAATGGAGAATAGTTTGTATATAACAAATTTCGGATAATTGAGGATGTGTAGTGGTGGTACTACTTGACTTATTTCTACATTCTCACTTGCGATATGCGGGTTCAATTCTCATGCTCATTATTTATGATAACTTCTTTATCCTGCTAAGTTAAGAGTCGAATTTTGTCTTCTCCAATCTCCTTCTTTATAGGCACCATTTATGAAGGCATAATTAGACAATTTGGTAATGGACTAGAAAGTAAACCGGTATGCTCTCCATGGATCGGCAAGGAAGATGACGACTTTAAGAGAGCACATCAGACAGTTGGCGAGGAATGCGTCTTCGTTCAAAGAGTGAATCGGGTGGTTTAAACGAATAATATGTCATAGATTGGTGATGAAATTGTCACCCGTTCAGGAGGTCAATTTATAGTGGTTTGGGTGGAGGAAACAAAGTGGTTATGGTGAGGAGAAAGAGTATATTGGTGACTTTGGCAAAAAAATGATGGGAGAAAAGGAAATAAGAGAGAAAAGTATGAGAATGGCAATTTCAACATCACATCAAATACAAAAGGTTCGAAATATCTTGATTTACATAGAATCATTCTCCATTTATCGTATTTTCTTTTTTTTCTTTTGTTGTTGTTGTTGTTGTTGTTGTGTGTGCATAATGAAAAGAGAGAAATATGGATGTTAATGGTGGGAGGGGTTTGAGGATGGGAGATAGAAGAAAATGGACAAAAATAAATACATCACTAGTCGCATTCTCATCTACACAGGAATCTTATTACCATAACTTACATATGTGGCTTCTACTCAACTAAGATCTTGACCTTCTATTTCTAAATTTGTCTTCTTCCGATTGACTTTACATAATTGTAAAATTAGTGTCATGTGCTAGTCATAAGACCATTCTAAGTACAAATAATATGTCATGCCACCCCTAACCCACTTACACAACTTATGATCAAGGGTTCTACGGTATCAAAAATAAACTATAAGTTACATTTTTCAATTATGATATACTCCGTAACCTTTATTATTGTTGTTGTTGTTATAAACTTCAAAACCTTGATATTTCATGTATTTGAAATTTGAATGCACATGGGGTACTCTTAAAATACGATAAATATTAGCTAGTTAGACTGATAAAGTCTTTTAGAAAAAGTATAAAAGACTCAAAAATCATTTGCATCGTCCTTTGTGCATCATATGCATAAAAAGAATTTAGATTCACACCTTAGTAACTCATAACACGATAACTTAGACTTAAAGTGTATGCATTCGTCTGGAATTAGTTGTCACGCATAATACTACCAAATTGTACTTGTATTTTCAAGTGAAGTAGACCATATGTGACAACTAATTTCGAATTGAGAAAGTTTACTCACACAAAATAACCAATTTTGATTCATTTGAATTTTTATTTTAGTAGTCTCAAAATAGCAATAGTAACCCACCATCTTGATTTGGTGGGAATTACTACTATTCAAGCAAGGCATGAGTAGCAAGGAAACAAAATTTAAAATGCATCATCAAAAACCAAATAAAGCAACGGTAAGTAAGTTGCAGGCAGCTACTCAAACCTAAACACAACTTAACACAACACTATTAAGTAAACAACCCCCCAAAAAAAAGGCAACTTTAAAGTCTTGAAACTTACCTTCACTCTGATATTCCCTCAGAGAATACTGAGAGAGAGAAATAGAGAGAGAGAGAAATAGAGAGTGTTTGTCCAAAAGATACTAACTTTTTCCCCAAATCTCTCACGAGGGCTTTTGCTACTTGTCTTTCTCCTTCCTCCCTCGCCGGTTCCGCCGCCGCAGTTGCTGATTTCTTGGTATTTCTCTCTGTTTCTCTCTCCTCCCCTGTTCATTGTCTCACTCTAGATCCTTTGTTTGTTGTAATTTTTTCAGTGATTTTCAAATTCATGGTTTTGGGGAGTGATTATTTTGTGAGCTGAATCTTGGTAATTAGTTTGATTTCTTTGGTGGGTAGAACAGGATTTTGAGAAAAGGAGATAAAACCCACTTTGATTTGTATAGTTTCTGATGCAAATAGATTGCCCAGTTGTGAGTTTTTGATGGGTAGCATTGAAAAATTGGCATCAGTGAGGAAATCACTAAACCTAAGCTTAGACAAGTCAAAAGCTTTAGGGTTAGCTTTAGGGAAAGCTGGGCCTAGATTGGAGGAAATTAACCAGAGATTGCCTTCTCTTGAGGCTGCCGTACGACCCATTAGGGCAAATAAGGATGCCCTTGTTGCTGTTGTGGGTCATATAGACCGGGCCGTGGGTCCAGCCGCGGCTGTTTTGAAGGTCTTTGATGCCGTCCATGGTCTCGAGAAGTCGTTGCTCTCGGACCCTCGGAGTGATCTTCCGGGTTACCTAGCGGTACTCAAGAGGCTTGAAGAGGCATTGCGGTTTTTAGGGGATAATTGCGGGCTTGCAATTCAATGGTTGGAGGATATGGTGGAGTATTTGGAAGATAATAGACTTGCCGATGAGCGGTATCTTTTGGAACTGAAGAGCTCCTTGAAGGGTCTTAGAGAGTTTCAAAAAGATGGGGGGCGGGCTTTCCTTGACGGTGGGCTGCTTGAGGCTGCTCTGGATAAGCTCGAGAATGAATTTCGGTCTCTGTTGAAGGAAAATAGTGTCCCACTTCCTATGTCATCGGTTGAAGATCAAGCTTGTATTGCACCATCTCCTTTGCCAGTTTCGGTGATTCAGAAGCTTCAAGCGATTCTTGGGAGGTTAATCGCTAATAAAAGACTTGATAAGTGCATATCGATCTATGTTGAGGTCCGAAGTTCCAATGTCCGTGCAAGTTTGCAGGCGCTTGATTTGGATTATCTTGAAATCTCATTATCCGAATTCAACGATGTGCAGAGCATTGAGGGGTATATAGCTAAGTGGGGGCAGCATTTGGAGTTTGCAGTTAAGCATTTGTTTGAGGCGGAGTACAAGCTATGCAATGATGTATTCGAGAGGATTGGTTTGGATGTCTGGATAGGTTGCTTCTCTCAGATCGCTGCTCAAGCTGGAATGCTTGCATTTCTTCAATTTGGAAAGACGGTAACTGAGAGCAAGAAGGATCCCATCAAGCTTCTAAAGCTGTTGGATATTTTCGCGTCATTGAACAAATTGAGGCTGGATTTTAACCGGTTGTTTGGTGGAGCGGCTTGTGCAGAAATCCAGAATTTGACTAGGGATCTTATTCGAAGGGTCATTGATGGGGCCTGTGAAATATTCTGGGAACTTCTGGTTCAAGTTGAATTGCAGAGACAAACACCACCTCCGGTTGATGGTAGTGTTCCCAGACTAGTGAGCTTTGTTACAGAATACTGTAATAGATTGTTGGGGGATGATTATAAGCCGATATTGACACAGGTTCTGGTCATTCACCGGAGTTGGAAAAACGAGAAATTCCAAGAGAGGCTCCTTATCAATGCCATCCTTGATATAATCAAAGCCATAGAGCTGAACTTAGAGACATGGTCCAAGAGGTATGAGGATACCACCTTGTCGTGTCTTTTCCTGATGAACAACCACTGGCATTTGTATAAGCATTTGAAGGGCACGAAGCTTGGGAGTCTCTTAGGAGATTCTTGGTTAAAAGAACATGAACAATACAAGGAATACTACACTGCTGTTTATTTGAGAGAGACTTGGGGACATCTTCCTGCTTTGTTAAGTAGGGAAGGTTTGATCCTCTTTTCTGGTGGTCGTGCTACAGCTCGTGACCTTGTCAAGAGACGCTTGAAGAAATTCAATGAGACTTTCGATGAAATGTACAAGAAACAGTCCAACTGGGTTGTGTCGGACAAGGATTTGAGGGAGAAAACTTGGCAGCTTATCATACAGGCAATCGTGCCTGTATACCGGAGCTACATGCAGAACTATGGGCCTTTGGTAGAGCAAGATCCAAGCTCGAGCAAGTATGCAAAGTATACAGCACAATCTTTGGAGAAAATGATCACATCTTTGTTTCTTCCGAAGCCAGGCAGATTTGGCAGCTTTAAGGGAAGACAGTATAGTGGGAAACTCAACAATGTAGCAGCAAATCAACATCAGGCAGGCACATAATCATCCAAGTGCTTCCCTATTTTTGTCCATCAAGTATGCCGAGGCTGATCTGTGTATATAAATGCATATCCTCGGAAGTCTAAGATATTTATGACTCATTGAACTTCAGGTTTTCACCAGGAAGGCTCCTGTATTATTCAACACCTTTGCTGTGGTATTCCATTGAGCTTTCACCCTGTGTCACCTGTGATATAGATTACATGTATTTTCCTCTGCCCTGTTTCTGCTTTGATATGGCGGGCTTGGGGTGACTTTTCCAGCCTTCGAGGGTGACTGACAGTATTTATGCGGAATAGATTCAGTGTCAGATGTGACTATAAGAGAGAAGTCAGGCAAGTAATATTCTACCTTCACACCTTCGTATCCATCGGAATTAGTATATTGTACAATTCTTTTCAAGGGTATTTGAAGTTCCAGACATGATCTTAATTTATCATCTGAAGATGTGTCCATTTCCATGACCATTATGTACACCCTTCTCCCCTTGGATAAAATCAAGTGTATTCTGACAATGAGTTTAACATAAATTTTTATAATAAAACATTCATTATGTATTTATTATTTCAGCTTGTTCCTGGAGTGCTTTCTGGTTGCAAATTTTGATCTCTTTCTACAAAGATAGTATTGTCACAAGTTTAATTGTTCTGTCTGTATGGCATTATCCTCTTTTGTTCCTTTGTTGGGAAGGTTGATAACATTTCATCCTTTTGGACCTTTGCCTGTGAATATAGGTTGTGACACCAACTTTGATTTTATTTATATGGTTAGAGTTATCAAACAGGTAAAGAGCCAAACTAGGTTCTGACATATTTGGATTGCCTGGTGGCTGTAATGTGTGTTTGTATTCCTTTTAATGGTGCTTTCCTTGTTTTCACTGTTTCTTGCATATTGAGATATTTGTGTGCTTTAAAGGAAAATTGTATACATATCATATCATTAATGTGGATTCATTGATGGTATAACTTGCGTCTGATATATTATATGTAATTTTGATTTTATGAAGTTCCAAAAATTCTTAAATGAAAAATGTTTTTCCAACCTTGAAGTTCCTAGAGTAAATATCATCTTGGGGTTTGGAACTTGAGCTGAGAGAGCTTTATCATCTCCAGCACCCCTCCCTCTCCCTCCCCCCCACCGCCACCGGCCACCCCTCATCGTGCGTTACGTGCCATGCTGAAACTGGGGCAAACGCTTCACCATACTGGTAAGGATGACCAGTGGGCGTTGACGAGTGGCATTATTCAGATGATTTTTCAGTGGAAGGTGTCTTCAGTGATCCCGTGAACGAAGAAAAGTTGGATTTTGTTTGATACAAGGGATGCCATCAATGCTTAACTGAAGCTCTTAAAAGCTTTCCAATCAGTTGAGATTTTATTGTTGGACCATTGCAACTGTGCATGGGAGTACTTTGTGATACAATATGTAGTATAGTTATAACAAGTGGTCTTTTCCTGTGAGTTCTTTGCCTTTTGCATTTGGTTTCCTGTCACTTATGTCTGACCCAAAATAAATGGGGTCTCGATAAATAGAGATTTGAAACCAAGGTTGTCTCACCAAATTTGATTGAAACTACAACCATATAGAGTACTCATCATCAGTCTCTTTATTCAAGTAAAACACATAATGCTCATTTATATCTATATAATTAGTTTAAAACACAACAATTCAACCAGAGCTCGACACGTCAGCATGTCATGTCAGCGTTTTGTACCGCCACATATACGTTGACGTGTCACATGCATTGCCATGTAAGCACCACATTCATCTTCTCAATTTAAAAAAAAAAAAAAACTAGCTCTTTACCAACTACTCCAACATTCAAATGTACTATTTTTATCTAACTATTTATGATATGACATTAAATATTTAATTTAACTCATTTTCATTCAAATTTTAATAATGTTATATCAAAAAACGTTCAAAGTAAAATAAACGAAGACTTATCAAATTCACTTGG
>BSSO01008580.1:0-10015 GCA_030267885.1 Mesembryanthemum crystallinum
ACTAATATTGCAATATTGCGTGCTTGGTATAGTTTAAGTTAACAATGGTGGTTATAATTTACAACTATTTATAGTGGTTGAGACAGTGTTTATGAATAGGGGTGTTCACCGGTCCAAGACGACCGGACCCGGAAAACGGACCGGATTTTTTACAATATTGTACCAAAGACCGGACCGGACCGTAAAATTTCGGATTTGGACCGGATCGGACCGGAATTTTTAAAAAAATACTTTTTCTTTAACTTTTCTTTGAAAAAAAATCATATTTTTATGAAGAAAGGCAACAAAATTCAGATTCGGATCGGAAAATGGATCGGACCGGACCGGATTTAGTTGGACCGGAACCGAAAAACAGACCAGATTTTTTTGAGCAATGGATCGGAGACCGGACCGAAACCGGATTTAACCGGTCCGGTCCAGACCGAAACCCGGAATTTTTAGCTGGTCCGTTCCGAGTTTTAGGTTCGGACCGGATTTTGAACAACCCTATTTATGAAAGACTCTACATAGATTAAATTTTGAGGTAATTGTTGGTGGCTTAGTAACAACTAACCCGAACAATTCTAATGTAACTAAAACAACTTTCCGTCATCATATGGGAAACAATAATAAGAAAGATGTTTGGAAATTGTTACATTTCAAGTATTAGATAGCTAATATTTTGTTTTCCATATTTAAGATTTCTTTATTGTTGAATTTGATCTCAATTGTAAATGTGTAGACATTCCTGTAATGCAATTTCTATAGGTTTTAAACTCATCTTTTCGCAACTCTATATCCTTTGGCCAACTGTTCCACTCTTTGTGTTGCCTACAAGCCAATGTAGGAAATAAACATTGTTATCGACAATGGATACCCTTTGCGTGAACAAACCAAAAAAAAAAAAAAAAAACTCAGCTCTTGAGCTAAACAAACTTGTCAAAAACACGTTTTAAATTTCAGCTCTTCAAACTCTTGTTGTTTTCCCTAAAATGGGTTAAATCAGAGAAAAACAAATAAGGGTTTCAGCACAAGTATACTACTTTCAAGTTTCAAAAGGTCATCATCAGCAACATCTTACCCTTTTCTCTGTCTCCCACCACCAACAATGGCGGCTCATTTGCAGCAGCTCCATTTGACGCCGCCATTGAAATCCCAATTTCGACGCACCAAAATCTTCTCAAACACCACCACCACCACCACCACCACCACCACCACCACCACCACCATTGGTTGCCGGAAATCGGCAACATCAACAGTGCGTTGCTCCGCTGCTGCTGCACCCCCCACCGCAAGACGCTACTCCGTCACTCTCCTTCCCGGTGACGGCATTGGCCCTGAAATCGTCTCTGTTGCTAAGGATGTTCTCACATATGCTGCCTCTCTCGAAGGTTAAGAGAATTTCTAACTATTTTGAATGAAATTTGAAATTTGGGGTTTAGTACTTTGTGCATTTGCTGGAGTTCCTTTGGTTGGTTGGGAATTTTGAAGTTGAAATGTAGTTGGAGATTTGATGCAAAATGGAGTTTCATGCATATACTTTATTCCTTCGAAAATGCTAATCTCTTTGTCACATTAATCTGGGGATTTCTCCACTTGGTGGGTACTGCATTATACATTTTGCAGATATACTTGAAATTGAAATTTGGGTTTTAGTAATTTAGTTAATTTGGCTTTTGTTGGAAGTGGGCAATTTTGAAGTTGAAAAAGTGAATAGTAGAGTAGTTGGAAATTTGATGTGAGGAGGAGTTTCATGAATAATTGAGTCCTTGGAAGTTGGAAATGTTCTTATACTATCTCTTTGCCACAATCTCCTTGGATGTTTGATGCAAAAAGGTTACTTGATGTCTTTTCATTTTCCCCTTGCGTCTCATTTTTTGGAATATGTGGTCAAAGAGCTTGATTGTGGCACATTGGCACCTCATAAAAATGAGGATTGAAATGTCAAGTACACAATCTGAATCTCATCAATGGTTTTCAGTTACCGGTGATAATTTAGCAGGATCAGGACACATAACTTACTGCTGTTTTGATTGACTTTCTTCTTAGCCATGGGACCAAATTGGGATGATCAGATACGGAAAATTCTGTGGAGATCAGGATTTCACTTTAGATAACGTTATTGCTGTACACAAATTGTATATTTTCTATTTAGTAACACGTGGGATGCTTGTTAAGCTTTTGGGGGTATGGTAGCCAAATCTCATGAGCAACTTGTGTTTAGCGAAATAGCTGGGTTCATGGAATGATAAGATCTATACAATTGCTTCCTTTTGATCAAAGCATGTTTTTGGTTTATTTTTCATTTACATCTCTTTCTTCTGATGGAGTTAATTGGTGTAAACCGTGTAATCTAATTCAAGTCTGCACTCTGCTGGATTTTGGGTTATCTTCTTTTTTGTTTTTGTTTAATGTCTCTTACTTCAAAATCAGTAAATGAGTTTTCTTAATCATGTAGGTATTGAGATTAAGTACCAAGAAATGCTTATCGGGGGCTCTGCTTTTGATGCTACTGGAGTGCCATTGCCTGAGGAGACACTTTCTACAGCAAAACAATCAGATGCTGTTCTTCTTGGAGCGATTGGAGGGTAAGACTCATTCCCACAATTTTGGTTGTTTTTCAGTTTTTTTGCTAGATTGTAGACACTAATTTTTCACTTTATATGATGGCATTTAGGTATAAATGGGATAAACTCGAATCAAAGTCAAAACCAGAGACGGGATTGCTTCAGCTTCGAGCTGGTCTTGAGGTTTTTGCAAATTTAAGGCCAGCAACTGTTTTACCACAGGTTGCCTCTTTAATTCTTTTTCTGATACTCTTTATGCAGTAGTTTGCTGTGGTTTATGTGAAAATATATTACAAGTTGATGTTCTTGATAACCACTTTAATTGTTCTCTTCTGTACCCTTTCGGTTGCTAGTTGTTTTTGGATGTTGGAACATAAGCATCTAGCACATGTAGTTTCCCCCTGAGGCATGATAGATCACTATTATCTTATTTCAATAATTATTTTGGTGATCAGGGATAGATCACTATTATCTTATTTCAAGAATTATTTTGGCGATAAAATTTTTTGATATCTCATTGACGACATTCAAGTTACCATATAAGTGAGCAGATGGGCTAGCCCCTAGAGGCCTAGATAATATCTCTAACTCAGCCTTAGTTGTTTCTCAGTATGCATGAAAATAGAGTACCTTTAGTAAGGGACAGGAGATTCTTAATATTTCAACCCCTCTCCTCTCTGGCGAGTGGCTACAAAGAAATAAAAACAATGGAATTTCAGATTCTCTGTAAAAAACCATGACCATCACTGGGGTGATTTATTTATTTATTTATTTTTCTAGATAAGGAATATAATTGCATCAATAACAAAAAGGTACATGGAGAGGATAGATGTCTTCGTTACTGCAAAATCCTTCTGTAGTTCAGGCAAGGGGATTCCTAGAAAAAACCTATGGGCAAAACCAAAGAAGCCAAGAAAACCATCTTATCCCAAACCAAATCAGCTGGAACAAATTGCTCGCGAAACCCTTGGACCCAGCTGTTCCTCTCGAGCAAAATACACCAAACTATAGCAAACATAGCACACCTTCAAAGATTCTTCCCCTCCTTCCACGCCCCAGACGCTTTGAATCGAATGTGGAGCATCTGCAACAAGTCACGTGAACAGATCCAACACTCCCCAAAGATATCGAAAAGGTGCTGGGACACATGCAAAAGGAGATGTTCATTCGTCTCTGAACTCCTATAACACATCACAAACATTAGGTGACAGGAGCTTGTACGACCTCCTCATCTGCCTTAGATTGATGGTGTTAACTCTATTAAGAACTGCAGTCCAAAGGAAAACACGCACCTTAAGAGGAACTCTGTCACCCTAGATGACCAAAGTAAGTGGAAATGACGAATCACCGGGATTTGAAGTCAGATGCAGAGAAAAATACATGCACGAGAAGATCCCTGTGTTTGTAAGAGCCCACACCCTTGAATTCGTCACTGGGGTGGATTTAAGTCTCTGAATTATTCCATCCAGTAAGTTTAGGGAGATTGCATGTCAGTTATGGCCAAAGTAGATGAGGGTGAAAGTGAAAAGTTGCTCAATATTTCCTTACCAAGGGATGGGAGGATGTTATTATTCTTGTTCTTGGTCTTGTTCTTATCTGTTATCTATTTAGAAAAAGTTGCTAAACAAATATCTTATTCTTATTCTAAGTGACAACATTTCCTCTGTGCCATCGAGTTTAAGCACTTCATTTTTATGTGATGAAATGGAACGGGAGACACATTCTGTGACCCCCATAGTAACTTCAACGAGTGTGCTGTACTGTCAAGAGTTTCTGCTCCTGTGGCTAAGAATTAGTTGTTTACTCTAGTCTTTCTGCGTATTTTTTACTGTGTTGAGTACATGGTATTCGTGGTATAAATTTTAAAATAGCTACAGTACACTTCTCTGTTGAGAAGACATACCCAAAACTGCGGAATAAGTTTGCCAGGCTTTGTAATGCAGATCATCGTGGCTCCTGGTTTGCAGATGATTAGCTGATTTGAAGTCTAGCCTTCAAAAGGAACTCAGGATTAACATATAAGTTGCCAAATGTAATATTCTTGGCTTTGGAGATCAAAGCTGATGATAGCAGGATTTAGTAACGTACAAGATGAGACTATACTGTTATCATGGGCTTTTAAGGGTGTACTATTGTCTGATATCCAACGCCATGAGGGTGATCTGTAATTTTCTTTTGAGGACATCTTGTCCGCCTTCTTTGTAATATTTTGCTGTCATTAATACAAGTTTCTTTTATCAAAAAAAAAAAAAAGAAAAAAGAAAAAAAGACTATACCGTTATAATAAAAGTAGGAATTTGAGAACTGTTTGAGGCATGAGACTATCTAGTTCATCCATATACTATTCAGATCTTCAGGGTTATATAAGTTCCAATTTTTTCTCTTTATGCCTTTAATTAAATGTGGAAATATACAAGCTAGTATGAATGAAATGGCATAAGCAGAGAGGAAAGATGCTTTCCATAATTGCATGTGTACATCCGATTCCCTTTAGAAAGTCCTGGGGGGGACACTTGTGGGACACATTGAGGTAATGGTATGTTATGGTATGGTATGACAAGTAGAAAGGACCATAATTTGGAGCTTCCTCTTCCCATATATCTTTTGAAAGCAAATTTGCAATCTTGATTGATTGTCTTATATGTCGAAATACGGAATAATCATATGTGTGATTTGAGCTGCTGACATACATACTTTGTAACTGTGATAAAGAAAAAACACAGGGCGAATTTGAAAGAAGCATTCTTGAACCATTTGCTGATCTCTTGTAGTATGATTTAGTCATATACCTTTAATATCTGGTCAATTCGATTAACATGTCAATGGTATCTTGGAAACCTACTGTTCTTAATTATTTATCTGAAGTTATTAATTTACTTTGTTGATTTTCAGTTGGTCCATTCTTCAACATTGAAAAGAGAGATTGCTGAAGGTGTTGATCTAATGGTGGTGAGAGAGCTTACTGGAGGTCAGTTCTATATTATGAAGCTCAACAAGGATATTGATATGATACTACAATATTTGACTCTCTCAATTTTGAGTAACTTTCTTCTGGAACTTCTCTCCAAATCTAGGTATCTATTTCGGAAAGCCTAGGGGTTTTACCGTAAATGAAAAAGGGGAGGAGACTGGTTTCAACACTGAGGTCTACTCTGTTCCCGAGGTATTTTCTAATTTTCGTTGATACTTGATTGTGATGTCATTTTGTCCTGTCTGTTACTATCAGATTTAGAATACGTCTGAAAACTTCTCTTGAAAATTAGATGAAGTCACTGTGCATGAGTTGATGTTGGGAGAGTTACAACGTGAAAAACTCTTAAAAATGCTAACGAAAACGGTTATAATATAGTTGAATATAAAGTTGAACTTGGATTTTTGAATTTGGCAGTTCACCTTCACCCTCACCAGCCTTGACCAATCATGTAACGTCCATGAGGTGCCGTTTTTGGGGCTCTGCGATTTGTTACTGCAATAATTGTGTCTGTGACGGAAAATTTGTACGAAGAGTCTAGTGCTTTTCTTTATCCTTAGAATTGTAAGCATAAGAATTCCTTGTTTTTGAACAGTTTATTGGTTACCAAAGAAGAGACATCAGGGTTTGTTCTCTAGGTTACAACATGATCAGGTAATGTTAGGTGGTGAACAAACTTCAACTTGTATGAGAAGCAAGTTAGGAAGAGGCTGATAATGCTTGGATATGGAACTATATAAGGGGGTGATCCAGATATTGTTTGAATTTCAAGGAACAAAAGGAGGACCCTATCTTTTCTTGATAAAGAGGCTTCATGGATGCTGGGAGGCTCTTTTAGGTTGTGCTTTTTCTCCTGTGGCTACTGGCTAGCGACCAAAAAGAACAACTCTATTCCCTTATATTCCCTTGCATGGTGCACGACCGATCACTATGCCCAATTTTGCCTGTAGATGCAGTGACAAATTTTTGGGGAGACTTTTAAGTGATTGTTGATGTACTATCTTTCACCCAGACACCCAAGGACCCAGTCACGCCCGGGCATCTAGACATCCCAGCGCCCGGTCACCTAGGCATCCTGACACCCTAGTGCTCGGGCATTGAATATTTTTTAATTATTGTTCCGGGGCTTCCCTTAGGATAGAAAAACTAGAGCCGCATAATTATTGCTCCCACCACGGTGACTCCCTTAGCATCCATGATTGGGGCCTCATTGATGGGTGACTAAAGGGCCTCTGAGGACTCTTAGGGACCCGGATTCCGACTTTGGGCTCCACCCACGTCCCAATGGAGGTGCTCCTAGGATTTCGTGGAAAAATATCTCGCTTCAATTTTTGGCGCTTTTGGATCCCATTTTGCCCACCGCCCAGCTTTTAGGCCCTCCCGAGCGCCGGTTCAGTTTCACCCTAGAGGGGACAAGAAGCTCCCTCGTGGCTCAGTGTTACGTTTCGAGAGACCTAACTCACCTCTCACCCTCATCCATGTTTTCGCCGTTCAGGGCCTCATTTCGGGCGGCCATTAAGAAGCCTTCGATGGCTCTTAGGGACCCTCTTTCTATCCATGGGCTCCTCCCACATCCCTACTGAGCTGACCACGCAATATCCTATAAAAATTTGACATTTCAGTTTTAAGGATTCCGGGACCCCGTTTTGCCCACTTATAGCCCACACTTTTGGACCCTCCTCGGCGCCGTTTCAGTTTTGACCCACCGGCTTGCGTGATCATTTAGAGGGACCCAAGAGGCTCCCTAGTAGCTCAGTGCAGCATTCCGAGAGGCCTAACACACCTCTCACCCATGTTTTTGCCGTTCAGGGCCTCATTTCGGTTGCCATTATGAGGCCTCCAAGGGTTCTTACGGACGCTGTTTCTTGCCATGGCCTCTTACCACGTCACTTTGGAGGTGCTCGTGCAATATCGTGCAAAAATACGACACTTCAATTTTTGGGGTTCCTGGACCCATTTTGCCCACTTATAGCCCACGCTTTTGGACCCTCCAGCGCTCTGGTTGAGTTTCGCTCCATGCCTTGCATGATCACTTAGGATACTCAAGAGGCCCCTTGGTGGCTCGGTGCGGCGTTTTGAGAGGCTCAAGTACCCTTGCACTCACGGTTTTGCGTTCGGGGCCTCGTTTTGGTTGACCATTCCGGAGCCTCCGGGCCTCCACCAGTGTGGCATTATTGTTTAATTCGAGTACATTTTAAGTCATTTAAATGGTAGGGTTGATTTAACAGAAATATTCTGGAACACAAAAGACGAAATCTACCTTTCTAAGTCCTTTACCTAATCTTTAAATTGATCGAGTTAGGATATTTGGAGATAGAGAAATTAGAGTCGGGGTTTCCCTTAGGATAGAAAATTTAGAGCCGCACAATCATTGCTCCTACCAGGCTGACTCCCTTATCACCCACGATTGAGTCCTCATAGATGGGTGAACAGTAAAGTGCCTCTGAGGACTCTTAGGGACTCGGATTCTGACCCTGGGCTCCTACCACGTCCTAATGGTGGTGCTCCTGCGATTCCTTGGGAAAACATCTCTCGTCAAGTTTCGGGGTTTCGGCATCCCGTTTTGCCCACTGCCACACTTTTAGGCCCTCTCGAGCGGCGGTTCAGTTTTGAGGCCCTCTGATGACTTCGTGCGGCGTTCCGAGAGGCCTAACTCACCTCTCACCCATGCTTTTGCTGTTAGGGCCTCATTTCGGGCGGCCATTAAGAGGCCTTCAATGGCTCTTAGAGACCCTGTTTCTATCCATGGGCTCCTCCCACGGCCCTATGGAGTTGATCGTGCAATATCCTGCAAAATTTTGACATTTCAATTTTTAGGGGCTTCGAGACCCCGTTTTGTCCACTTATAGTTATAGCCCACACATTTGGACCCACTCAGGCACCATTTCAGTTTCGACCCACCAACTTGTGTGATTAGAGGGAAGAGGCTCTGTGGTGGCTCAGTGCAGCGTGCCGAGAGGCCTAACTCACCTCCCACGCATGTTTTCGCCGTTTGGGGCCTCGTTTCGGGCGGTCATTACGCGGCCTCCTAGGGCTCTTGCGGACCCTATTTCTTCCCATGGCATCCTCCCATGTTCCTATGGGGGTGCCTATGCAATATCGTGCAAAAATATGACATTTTAATTTTTTGGGGTTCCGGGACCCTGTTGTGCCCACTTTTAGCCCAGCTTCTGGATCCTCCCGGGTGCTGGTTTAGTTTTGCTCCATTGTCTTGCATGGTCACTTAGGGGGACTCAGGAGGCCCCTTGGTGGCTCAGTGCGGCGTTTCGAGAGGGGTAAGTACCTTGCACTCACGTTTTTGCCTTTCGGGGCCTCGTTTCGGGTGACCATTCGGAGCCTCCGTGTTTAGCCCTAAATTTTCACTAAAGAAAAAATAAAAGAAATAATAAAAATCTAGGCTGCACCAATCCTGTCAACTAACTGCTGCTAAAAAAAAGAAAGAAAATCAGAAAATGGGGAGTAGTGGCAGTTAACAAGGAACTAGTGGGTGGTTGGNGGAAGTAGTGGGCAGTTGAAGTTGGTTTAAACTTCTATAAAAGGGGGGGAGGGGGCTGGCAGTAAAGAGGAGGAAATCAGATTAAAAGAAAAAGGACAGGGAGAGGTTACAAAAAAAGCAGAGGCAGAGAGAAAAAAAGAACGTTCAACGTTCAAACAGAAAAGAGAAGAAAGAAGAGAAAAAAGGGTAAGAAGAAGGTAAGAATGGATTCAATTCCTTGAGTTTAGTTTAATTAATCTTCTTCTTCATTCTCTTTAAGGTTTTTCTTTTTATTATTTGAAATCAGTTTACTCTCTCTCTTTGTGTCAAATCTGAATTTATATCTTTGAAATTCTGCCTTTCTGTCAAATGATCAAAATTCAAACTGATTTTCCTCTTTTTACTTACTGATTTGGTCC
This sequence comes from Mesembryanthemum crystallinum, assembly GCA_030267885.1. NCBI lineage: Eukaryota > Viridiplantae > Streptophyta > Magnoliopsida > Caryophyllales > Aizoaceae > Mesembryanthemum > Mesembryanthemum crystallinum. The sequence goes on from BSSO01008580.1 coordinate 9,412, forward strand.
TTTTGTTTTGCTGGAAGTGAAATCATATGGGTTCACTATAATTTCCATCAGGTCCATAAAAGACTATGAGATGAAGGGAAGCCATATGGATTCCCGACAATCTCGATAAAACTCATAAAAATTTTGCAGTGCTGGAGTTTAAAAAAAATCAGTGCTGAATTTAATGTAATGCAGTGCTGAGGTTTTTCTTAGAAGGCTGAAGTTTTTCTTAGAAGAAAAGAATCTGGCAGTGCTGAATTTAAAGATACAGTGCTGTAACTAAAACAAATACAGCAAGGTTGTGTTGCAGTTTTCTCAAAACTGAATTTAGAATTTAAACCAAGGCTGAAATTCAGAAGTTTCTGATTAAAAAAAAATCATCTTTCAGTACCCCAAAGAAGAAGAAACAGAAAATAAGTATGAAAATGGGCAACAAGCCTAGAACCACGTGGATTTGGACTCTTTGTGCCAAAGTTATTTTTGAAGATTAAAGCGAAGCCATGTGGATTCGCAATAATCTCCAACTTGTCCATAAAGGACTATGAGATGGAGGGAAGCCATATGGATTCCCGACAATCTCAATAAAACTCATAAGAACACCTCGAATCCATTTGGTTTCAAGGTG
>BSSO01008581.1:0-10015 GCA_030267885.1 Mesembryanthemum crystallinum
GTTAGATTTTTTTTTTTTTTTAAATGAACTGTTTGTTAACTTTTGTTTCATACAACACAAAAAAAAGTAAAATAAAATAAAATAAAATTGAACGGTTAGTGGGTTACTCGTTACCCACTTTCCACCCCCTCATATTTTACAATTTCCATTAAAGCACTATTTCATTGAACCAACTAACATGAAATAAAAAAAAAAGAAAAGAAAAGAAAAGAAAAAAGGATAAACTTGCATATTACAGTTACCTTACCCCACTGCCCCACAATTTGCCTCCACCCCCAAAGTGAAATCCCAAATACCGAGAGCCCCATCAATCTACTTCTATGATCAATCTTCCCCTTTTCTTTCTTCAACATTTTTTGTTTTTCATGTTTTTTTTTCATGTTATAATTCATGTGTGTTGATATAATGGGCATTTTGATGATAAATCATTCTCTTTAATTTTGACTTAATAAAATTTGGGTTGTGTTAGGGAAGTTGTTCTCTCTCTCTTCATATTTAATTAGGATGATTCTAAACATGTTACATTCTTATTAGGAATAATTCCTCTTTGGTTACCTGATGGCATAATCATTTTTTGGTGACCTTAATTTTGCATATTCTCAATTTGGTTACCTGTAATTTGAAAATTAGTTTCACTTTGGTGATTTCATTTAGCTCCGTCGAGTTGACTGTTAGTTTATCACACATGCATCATATAATAACAACGCAGTATCCATTACCACACACAAAATAGCATTCAAAAATATTTTTCACTTCAAAAACAAATTAAAAAACCCTAATAGAGAGGAAAACAGTACGGATAAGGGTTCTGAATACCACTTCACACAGCCCATAGGGAATGGGTATAACGCCAAATAACCTAACGGCACCTCCCATTATTGCAACGCTGTCGTTTGCTTAGCAAACTAACAACCAACTTGACTGGGCTAACGGAAATCACCAAAGTGAAACTAATTTTCAAATTACTGGTAACCAAAGTGGGAATATGCAAAATTATGGTCACCAAAAAATGATTATGCTATACCTCAGGTAACCAAAGTGGAATTTTTCCTTCTTATTATGATACCTATATGACTTTATTTATTATTTTGTTAAATATAATTAAATCGTGCACGCATCACGTGCGATAAAAAACTAGTATATATAGAGTCAAATTTTAGTGCGAACTAAACTTATATGCGAACCAAAGTGAAACTAATTTTCAAATTACTAGTATATATTGAGATCGCCCAAATCACAAATGAAAAACTCATGGGGCGGCGCATGTGCCTCTGGGCCCCATTTGTTTTTTCAGTTTGTGATTTGGGTCGTTAGATCTCAAAATCAACGTTCTAGATTTATATTTCACATGGTTCGCAATAAACTTATTATGATTCAGGGTAGGTAATGTTGATATTGATGTTGATGTTGATGTTGATGTTGATGTTGTAGGTTCAGGTGTAAACTTAACATATGTAGTTGTATGCAAACTATAAAAACTAACTATCTAGGCCATTAGAAAATGAGGTGGGCATGCACCCCATGTGTTTTGTTTATTTTTATTTTTGTGATCTAATAAGCCGTTGGATTTCATACAGGGAAAGCTATTAGTAGTAATTTTTTTAACACATTTTAGGCTAGTATGAACTGTATATTATGAATATTTAAGAATATAAAAAATAAAATAAATCAGAAAAAAATACATTTTGGGTACCCGATGTTAAGCTTTATTTTATTTTGGGTATCTGTCTTTTCAATAATCTCATTTTGGGAACCTGTAAATTTAAAATTTGTTTCATTTTGGGTCATTTGACTGACGGGGTTAAAATATCAGTTAAATGCTGACGCATTATTAAGTAAAAACTTCTTGAAAAAATCCAAAAAACTGTAGAAAATCCCCAATTATTGCAGATAAAATTTAGTATTTTTTGTGGTTTCTTTTGCAAGTTTTGGGAAATTTTTTGCTGAATGAAACATAATATTTAACGGAAATTTTAACCGCATTAGTCAAACAACTCAAAATGAGACAAATTTTTAATTTTTCATGTATACAAAATGAGATTATTGAAAAGGCGGGTACCCAAATACAATTAGGCCTAATGTTAGATACTCAAAATGAAAAATAACTGGCTGTTAGACCGAGATATGTAGGCCGATTCTTTGGAGTTCTAGAGGACTAATAATTAGGAGAAGAGTTAATCATGTAGGTGTTAATTGTTGGGTATTGTTGGAAATTCTCTACATAAGTGTTTATCTTGTTTGTCAGTTTTGATAGCTAGCAACACAACTTAGGAAGTTATATGATGGGTTTGGGTTAAAGGATCTTAATTGTATATTGATTCATAATGTAGATCACATGATATTATAAACGAAAATACTAACTTTGTTGTTAAAAAAAAAAAAAAAAAAAAAAAAAAAAAAAAAAAAANAAAAAAAAAAATTCTAGCCGTCAAACATAGAATTAGTATGTAAGAAACACAGGGTATAACTATAAGAATTTTTTTTCAATGGTTGTCAATCAATATATGGATTTTAGACCATTATAATTACAAAATCATAGCCATTTAGTTTACTACAAACAAATCATAAGCGTTAATCTTGATTAGCCTATTAAAGGGAGGGAGAGATTTAAGGGAAGTGAATAATTGACTTACCTTTTCGTTAATTGATATTATAGGAATATAAAGTAATTAGGATATTATCTTTGACTATTATTATATATTGACAAAAAAAAAAGCGTAAATTAATATTTCAAATTACAGTAAATTAATATTCATTTTTTAGAATCGAAATAACTTATTTAGTTTATTATTAATATAATCAACTAATAAATAATATCATAACATGTTCCCATTATGCACCATCATCACCATTGCATCCCATCATACACCATACTTATTTGCCTATATGACGTTATGTGCATCGTAAATATCATTCGGATTGAAAAAAATAAAAATAAAAAACCAATTTACTTGTTAAATTATTAAATCACGAAGATAATTATAATTTAGATGCATAGAACGAAATTGTTAAAACTTTGGTCATCTTTTTAATTCATTGAAGAACCAAAATCGTGTAAGTCATGATTTGTTCATTCAAATCAACATAATTTGTTGTTCCTTTGAATTAACAATACTTATTGTAAAATATTTGATCATATTTTTCTATGAATGATCATCTATAGGTTTATTATTAACATTTTTTAATTTTGATCTTGATACATATACTGAATCGTTAATGTTTTGTTCATTCATTGATTGATGCACGTAATTTGGTGTAACGCCTTTTTTCTTAGCCATGATATCCATTGATATAGGTTGAAGGACCCCAAATAGGGCTGTAAACGAGACGATACACTCGTGAGCGGCTCGCAAACATAATCGGTCAAAGCTCGGTCAAAGCTCGTTCGATAATAAACGAGTCGAGAACGAGCACCAATTTGATACTCGTTTAATAAACGAGTTGAGTACGAGCAACACACTACTCATTTAAGTACCCATATACTCGATAAAAACCATTGTACTTGAGAGATGCTCGCGAACAAACTCGGTCAAAACTCAGTCAAATCTCGCTCGATAATAAACGAGTCGAAAACGAGCACCAATTTGATAATCGTTTAATAAACGAGCCGAGCACGAGCACACCAATACTCGGTTCGACTCGACTCGTTTACAGCCCTAACCCCAAACCATGGAATCAATTTATGGTGGTTGAATGACTCATATTTATCATCAATATGACATGTTCAAATATACATCTTTATTTGAAAATGGGTAATTTAATAAATAAGTCATGACTAATATAAAATTCATTCCGAGTTAATACGTGTACAAGTTTTACTTGGAGGTTAAACGACGCAAGCCATGTATACCGACTAATTTAAAGGATCTTAAGCCATGTAAACCATTGATTCAGGTTGAATGATTCATCTCGATTCTCAATATGACCACTTTAACTATACCATTTATTTAAAAATAGTTAAATGAATTGTTTAATCTAAGTTGTTCATAATCATTACAATTATGGGAATTACCTATCAAGTTTCAAATTTGGTATAATAATTTTTTATATTATCATTTACTAAATTAGAGCTGACGTGATTGGGTATAATCAAAAGGTTTGACATATGTAAACTCTTGTCAATATTATGCCAAATCTTTTCAATCATATCCTTTTCTAAATTAACTTATCGTGGCAATTGGTTCTAACCAATCTATCTTTTAATTTATTTATATACTTCTGGCAATAACTATATTAATCCACGTGATTATCTTTAATTTATCTTTTTTATTTTATTTCCTAAGTATATAGATTCAGATCTTTATGTTTCTAAAATAAAGGAGAGACGTGATTGTAAGGCACGGATAGTGATAATTCAAATTATTTCAAATAATTCAAATTTTTTTTGAAATTAATATTCCCTTTAAATCATTTCCTATATTATATGCTTCCTAATTCAGTTATATCATTTTTGTAAAATTAAGCATACATGATTAGTAGACGTGATTAGTTGGATTCATCTATCACTAGTAAGAAATAAATCTCGTCAAATAAATTTGTTAATAGTTGTGACTTATATTTAAATTAGTCGTGAACGATATATTTGCTTGGAGCAAATATTTGAAATAAATCGTGTAATATTTTGATTAGGCATGACTCTTACGTAAATTAATTGTAGCTAAATTTCCTTGATAATATGTTCATATCTAAGCATTATATTAGTTGAAACTAAATTAAATAAGAGTCGTGTCTAATCTTTGGTACGATATACTTCACATGTTCGGAATGTTCCCGTCTAATTTGCTTCATATCAATCATGACTAAATATCATATCAGTCATATCTAATCTGATTAACAAATTTTCTGCAAATATTTTCCTTGATAGTGTTCTCCAAGCAAGTATATCGGTCACGATTAACTTACACATAAGTCAGAACTACTACAAATTTATTTGACGAGATTTTTCTTACTGGTGATAGATGGATCCAACTAATCATCACGTCTCCTAATCACGTATGTATTAAGAAAATGATATAACTGAATTAGGAAACACATAATATAGGCCGAAAAGGATTTAAAGAGAATACCAATTTCAAGAAAATGTTGAATTATTTGAAATAATTTGAATTATCACTATTATCACGTTCCAATAATGTCTCCTTTATTCAAGGAACATAAAGATTTGAATCAAACTCCATATATTTAAAAAATAAATTAGAAAAGATAAATCATTCGTGATTTTCTAAAGATAATCACGTGGATTAATATTAAATATTGTTAGAAGTAAAGAAAATAAATTAAAAGATAGATTGGTTAGATTCAATTACCACGATGAGTTAATTTAGGAGAAAATATGATCGAGAAGATTTGGCATAATTTTGACAAGAGTTTACATATGTCAAACATATTGATTAGATCCAATCACGTTACCTCTAATTTAGGAAATGATAATATACACAATTATCATAACAAATTAAACTTGATACGGGTGATTCCTATAATTTTAATGATCATAAACGGCTTAGAATAAACAGATAATTTAACCTTTTTTTTTTTTAATAAAGTGGTATAGTTCAATGGGTCATATTAAAAATCTATATGAATCCTTCAATTGAGAATCGAGATAAATCATTCAACCTCCATCAACGGTTTACATGGCTTATGATCCTTCAAATTAGTCGTTATCTATGGCTTGAGGTCGTTCAACCTAAGTAAAACTTGTACACGTATTAGGTCGGACTGAATTTTATATTAGTCATGACTTATTTAATGAATTACCTGTTTTCAAATAAAGAGATATACTTAAATGTGTCATATTAATGATAAAGATAAGTCATTCAACCTACATCAATGATTTTCATGGCTTGGGGTCCTCCAACCTCTGTCAATAGATACCATGACCAATAAAAAACGCGTTACACTAAATTACGTGCATCAATCAATGGAAAAAAATGAACACAACATTAACGATTTCATTTTATGTATCAGGATCAAAATTAAAATATGATAATAATAAAACAATAGATGATTATTCATAGAAAAGTATGACCAAAAGTCTTACAATGAGTACTGTTAACGTATTCGGTTGAGAACAAATTTTTGTGCTCTAGATCATAAATAGAATCATCAACCGAGTCATCAACTAACTCTTCCTCAACACAATCTCGTAATGAAGAAGATGAAAAACTAACCATTTGAGCTAGTTGAGTCTCAAGAAACTCAACATTGGTGTCAAGTGTCTTTAAGGATTCTTCCACTTCCTCATTGACCTTTAGTTGTGCCAGCACAAATTTCTCAAAAAGAGATTCCAAGTTTGATATAGATAGATGAGGGGCTTGGGAAGTTTGATCTTTTTCATATGATAGGTTAGGATAGTCCCACGCACCATTGTTATCAAGAGTGTAGTCATTATAACAATAATCAAATTGGTTACCTTGGTATATGGGGTTGTCATGGCTAATTTGTTCATGATTAAATTGATATACATTATCCTCATTACCAACATATCCATACCTATCATAAGAAGAGTTAGGCACATTATAATCATTTACATTCACATAGCCATAATATTGAATATCTCTATCACAATTATAAGCACATGAATTTGAATAATAATCACCATAACTCTCTTGATCCCAAAAATTTGACATTAAGTCCCTTATACCACACAATCAAAAAGAAAAACAAAGGGAAAAAGAAAAAAAATGGCCTAGTCTAGTCAAATCAAGGTTTAATCAATATGAAGTTGCCTAATTACCCGTCAACGACGCCAAAAACTTGACGGGAGCGCAAGTGCACGGATTACGTCATCGTAGTAAAATATCATATACACACGGAAGTAGTAACTCTAACTATCGATTTAAACTAGATTTTACACAAGTTAAGCCAAAACAATTTGATTGTGGTTGAGAATAATTAACAAGTAAAACTAAAACTAAGAGAGATCAACTAGAGTTCAAGCAAACAAGATTTTGATAATGACGGAGGGGATTAGAGTTAGGTTTCACCCACTTAAAATATTTCAATGCGATATATGATAAACAAGCATTTAATTATATGAGCTAATGTAAATAGACACCAAATCAACTAATAACCAAGGGTATCTCTCAAGGTCACCAAGTATGTGTCTAATCTCCCCTAACAACCTAATTTCGGGGTATTAAATTTGATTAAACCCATTAATAATCATTTGGCATAAAGACCCCCAATTATACCTAAACTACTTTCATGGTTAAATCACCTTTGGACCTTGCAAACCCGACAATCAACTCTCACCTCTCGGGGTTTAAGCTAATTGCACAATAAATTACCCAAACTCTCACTTAGGCATTTCATCAAACACATGAAGTGTACAAAACCAAAATATGCATCAAGCTCAATTAATCACAACTAAATCACATCATCTAAATATCAAAACATCATAAATGTGTTAATCACAACTCTAATATGAGAAACTAGCCACTAATTAACATGAAAATAACATCAAATAACATTAATTGCAATAAGTTCAACATTAAAAAGTGTGAGAAATTAACAATTCAAAACTAAAAGAGAGAGAAGAGAAGCTTACAACCAATATTTGTCAATAATCTTTTCCAATCTCCACTAAGATTAATCTAAATATTAAGAAAGCATTAAATGTGTTCTAGAGAGATAAAGAGATCTAAAATCTAAAATATGGGGCTCTAAAAGCTTCATCCAAAATGTCCTAAAAGTGGGGTTATATAGCCACAATAACGCACAGGATACACGGTCCGTATGAAGGTACATGGACCATGTGTCAGACCGTGAAAAGTCCAATGGCCAAGTTTGAGCTCGCTGGAAAACCAAGATACACGGTCCAGAGGAATATACACGGAACGTGTACTGGACTGTGTATTAAGGGAACAGCCTGCTTCCGGCTCCGTTTACAGCATCTTGTACTTGAAATTTGGAAAAACGTAAAACATGAAAGTTGTAGCCCTGTTTCTTATCTTTCCACATCCTTTTTAACCGCCTAATTTGGATCTATAACGAATAAGTTATGTCTTAAATACCAAACAGGTGTCAAAACCGCAAAACATGCGAAGCCAACTCGTTTCTCCAAATCGTACATGCAGCTTGCCACCTTTCAATTCATCAAAATCCATTGTGTTACTTAAATATTCCTCCACGTGCTCAACCCTCGATCAAGTCTCTCGTTAATATTATTATTGCACCTAAAATGCACAAACAAGAGCAAGATACTCCAAAAGCGTAAAAAAGGACAAAAGGAGGGAAAAGTAAGCGAAAATAGGAGTATAAACGATGAATCAAAACAAAATGGGGTATTATTTCAACACAAATAATTGTTAAATATCCATTTTATCAGTATATTACATATTATGTGATTATATTAATAATAAACTAAATAAGTTATTTCAATTCTAAAAAATGAATATTAATTTATGGTGATTTCAAATATTAATTTTCGTTTATTTTTTGTCAATATATAATAATAGCCAAAAATAATGTACTAATTACTTTATATTCCAATAATATTAATTACTGAAAAGGTAAGTCAATTATTCACTTAACTTAAATCTCTCCCTTCCTTTAATAGGCTAATCAAGATCAACGATTAGGATTTGTTTGTACTAAAATAAATGGCTATGATTTTATAATTATAGTGATTTAAAAATTCATGTAGTGGTTGACAATCAATAAAAAGGTTTCGTAACTATAAACTAGTTTCCTTTTAAAAGTGGATGTAAAAACCATTTACTGAGAAACTCCCAGATTTTATTTTTTTTTTGATTACTTTTTTTTTCTTATTTTGTTGACAACAGCCATACATTTATATATATCAAAACAAAGCTGGAGGTATAGCTTGTCTCCTTACCTGGCTAGCAATGGAGTGAGCTTCCTCTACACCCTAACGCGTGACTTTAAGAATTTCACAAAATACAAATTGCTTGCTAATTACAACTATCTTATGTACTATGACCTGCTGAACATCAAAATCTACATTAGCCTTCCTACTAAAAACTAAACAAGGAGAAAAGAGTCAGTAGCTATTGAAATAGCATTAAGACCACAATCTTGAGCCCATTGCATACAATGCAGACAAGTTAAGCATTCCACTTGAAGAGCTGATTGGGCTAAGAACAACATCGAACTACCCGATGGTTGATGATCCCCTTGAATATCATTTGTAACCCAAGCTATTGCAACAAGTAAATTAGTGTTTTTCCATGCCACATCTATAACAAATTTGCTAATATTTATAGGCATTGCTCCAACAAAAACAACATATGATGGCAGCTGCAATGTATTTTGAGTTGCATGATTGCTAGTAAGTTGATCAGGATGACCCATTCCTTGCACCATTTTTTCGCTTAGCTGAAGTCTTAAATTCCTAGCAGACATGTCTTGTTGTACAAACCCATCTAACAACACTAGCATTGTATCAAGAGCTGGCCTGTCATCGCGAAAAATAATGCCATTTCGATGGATCCAAATAGTCCATAAAGCAGCAACAAAATTGGGTAGCAGGTGAGGATGAGAGTATTGATGGAGTTGAAAGTAACGAAGTAAATCTTTCATCCACTGATCAAACGAAATATAGTAGTGAGCTGCTATATCAATACCCAGTGGTCCATTTTTCGAAAACCTTTGTGAGACTGGACAAACTCGAAACAGGTGCTCCATAGACTCAGTATGATCAGAGCAAAAAGGACACAATGCATCAACCTCAATATTGCGCCTCAAAAAATTAGCACGTACTGGCAATCCATTTTGGAGAATTTTCCATAAAAAGATTTTCCATCATGGTAACACCTCAAGTGCCCAAATTTTTTTCCACAAGCTATTACCCCATTGATCAAGGATATTTGGACAACTTTGTTTAAGTAGAAAAGCATACCTAGATTTGACAGTGTAATGCCCAGTACGTGTGTCATCCCAGTGAACTGAATCAATCTCTTCAAGCAATTCTATTACTAGACTTCCAACTTAACTCAAATGTTGATTATGTATTTTTTTTTTTTTTTTTTTTTTTGGTTACTATATCAAACTC
>BSSO01008582.1:0-10014 GCA_030267885.1 Mesembryanthemum crystallinum
ATCACCCAAGAGACTTACCGCTCAACCACATGCCTAGTAGTTAGATAAAGGTATAGTTGGGTATTGAAATTATGCATGAATTTGACTGCCTTTGTTGTGGGACTAATTTCAAAAGCTTCATTCTTGTGCATGGATTTGACGAAAAGGAATAGATTGTACTCCTATTTAACATTCTATTTGCTTGTCTCGGAGTTGGAATCATACCCTGTTAGGCGCATATATGCTATGGGGTGTATATATGGGTAGTATTATTATGTGAATGCAGGATGAGAATATGGGAAATTATTGAATAAATGTGGTTTATTGTAAGTATTAGTATTTGGCTTCTTTTGATGTGGAACTCATTTTTAGTCTCATTCCTGTGCATGGATTGGACGAAAAGGCTTTGATTGTATTTAACTTTCTATTTGCTTGCCTCTGAGTTGGAATCATACCCTGTTAGGCAGATATATGCTCTGGGGTGTATATGTCATATGTGGAGAGTGATTATGTAAATACAGGATGAGAATGAGGGATGAGTGTGGTTTATTGCATATATTATTGGGATTCTTTGGTGGTCTATATTGCGGGAATCCGTAAAGGAACTGTAAGGATGGGATGAAAATAAGGTATCTCCTGTCAAATGTGGTTGTCATGTTATGCAAGCTTCATCTTGGGGTGGGGATTAATACTTGGAAAGTTTCTTAAATGTTGTCAGTCATTATTGCCATTGTATGCAAGCTTCACCTTGGGTGTTGGGGAATATTATTTTGAAAGGCCTTCAAAATTTGTCCAAGGCCTAGGTTCTGGTGGTATTCTTTGCATAACGCACCTATGTTTGTTTGGTGTTTGTTAGAACTCAAGCCTTATACTCATATTGGCAGCTGGCTCTGTAGGTGATAATCTCCGGCCCACCATATTATTGTTCATTCGAAGTGAATACCTTTAATTTTAATTGGAGTTACGAAGCATGGTCTTCTGAGTTAACCCTGATTTGGCTTGGAGAAATTCAGGAATTATATGCTATTAAATTTATTGAGCACTAACGTGAAATCATGTTCATTCATATGTGGGTTAAAGTAGTCAATTCCTTGCATCTAGGATAGAATTTAAGCGTGTTGACGAGGAAATCATTATGGTATGTGATAAATTGAAGAGCTGTGATCATGTGACACAGATAATAGTGCTATTATCAGTTTATCACAGCTTATGTTGCACCTTACACTAGAATTACATAACATAAGGGTAGGTCCTCTGTTGACAAAGGGAGTTCGGCTATTGCTTTGTAGGCATGTGCAAGGAATGTGCGACTACATAGCGAAAAATGTGAAAGAAATGTATAACATGGATGTTGACCCTATGACTGATGTAGTGATTTGCTGCGGCCAAACAGAGGCATTTTCAGCTGCAATGTTCGCCTGTAAGTATATAAGTTTCTTCATATCTCAAAGTGCTTGTTATCATATGGAATATCTACACTATTTACCATTTGCTATCTTTGGCCAGTACTTGATCGAGGTGATGAAGTTATCGTGTTTGAACCGTCATTTGAAACATATGAAGCATGCATCAGAGTGGCTGGAGGAGTGCCCGTAAGTTAACTTTTCATGTTGTTCACCATAAGCCCTATTCCCAGACTCTGGATGACTTATTTGATGACATCGGCCTATGATCTAACTTTTTCACTGCGATTGCATGATACATGTGCCAGGTATTTGTGCCCCTAGACCCTCCTTATTGGACTCTAGATCCGGAGAAACTGAAGAATGCTTGTACTCCCAAGACAAAGGCTATTATATTGAACAGGTTAGGAAAATTCTGCTGGCATCTTTGTTATGCTTTACCCTGTTAAAAATAAGTTGACAGAATATCTGGAGCCTATATTACTTGTGTCAACCTGAACACATAATTCGAAGCTGTTTTCAACGCCTTTTAAAACAAACTTAGTTGGTATCAGTATGTTCAATGAAGGTAAGAGCTCTAAGTTTTCTGCTTTCAACACTTTAAACCACAATATAAAGAGCAAAACAAATAGATGCTGGTTCTACTGTAGTGATATACTGATACAAAATGACACAGCCCTCACAATCCAACAGGGAAAGTGTTCACAGTGGACGAGCTGGAAATCATTGCTGATGTTTGCCATGAGAAGGACTGCCTAGCTGTAACAGACGAAGTAAGATAGATGAGTTTCTCACTCTTATTGACTTCAGGCATTATTGACTGAGCTGCAATGTACTTATGATCCCACTGTTTTACATGCTTATACTCTGTCTATCACCAACAACTTCCACAGAATTAGACCTACTAGGTAAAATTCGTATTTGTACCAAAACCACTTGATGCTGCACATTGACCAATAATATTATTCTATACCTGTGAGATTTTAGCTACAAAGTATAACTGCTAGCAACTAGCTACTTCATTCATTTACGACAAGTAGGTAAATGGCATGATTGGATCTCATTATAAGTTGGTATTCTTTCTATTCATGTTCTTCTCTTCCAAACACCTGCTGAGGATTCTCTCAAATTTTATGTTTCTGCAGGTCTATGAGCATATAACATATGATGATAAAAGACATATATCCCTGGCTTCACTTCCAGGAATGCAAGAACGGACCATCATGACATCCTCCTTGTCTAAGACTTATTGTGTGACAGGTGATGTGAACAGAACCCTACGGTACTTTCCAATCATTTTGTATGCTAGCTGTTGTTTTTCCTGATTGATGTTGTTTTGATTAGGTTGGAGAATTGGATGGGCCATAGCCCCAGCGTGTGTTGCTGATGCAATAAGAAACATCCACATAAGACTTACAGATTCTGCTCCAGCACCTTTTCAGGAAGCTGCCTTGACGGCCTTACAGAGTCCCAAACAGTATTACGATTCACTTAGAGAAGTAATAACATTCCTGGCAGCTCACTCTCCTGCTTAAAGTGCACTCTTTTTCGTTGTTCCTTTGTGATACTACTTCTTCTGTTGCCCAGGATTATGAATCAAGAAGAGACTTCATTGTCGAGTTGCTTAGTGGGATTGGTTTCCAGATCGAGTTTAAGCCTCAAGGTTCATTTTTCATATTTGCAGAGCTCCCCAAGGATTATGAACTCTCTGATGTATGTTCCTACTTCTCATAGTCATTATCACATTTTCTCGCGCTTTCTGGTAATTTAAGGCTATATCTGGCACGCAACTATTTCAAGCTTTTCTACCTAAAAATAACCTTTCACTAAAAAAACGTTGTTTGGATGATCAAGCTTCTTTTAGGAGTTTCAGCATTTGTTCCCCCAAAGAAAAAGTTGACTGAAAAACTACTCATCCAAGCTTTCAAAAAAGCTTCAACTAGTTGCAGTTCACTAATTGTGCCAAACACAACTTAACGCAAATGCCATTAGTGGTCACAATTTTCAGAAGGAAAGCCTTATAAATAGGAATACCATTTGGCTGTCAAGAGCAAATTATTGCTAATTAGGAGAAGAGACAATGTTTATCAGATTACCCAAGACTGAACTGTATTATTTTGGGATGGAGAGTTGATTACAAGTAATCTTTGCAACATATTTTTTTTTTTATATGTTGATTCATTCAGTGACATATTAACTATATTTCAGATAGACTTTGTCGAGGAGTTGATAAAACAAGCGGGCATAGTTGCAGTTCCCGGATGCGGATTTTTCCATACAAAGCTCCCTCCAGTTGGCTACCAGAAGCGGTATGTTAGGTTCGCTTTCTGCAAAAGCACTCACACCCTGGTAGCTGCTGTTCGGAGAATCAGTGACCTCCTCAATTCCTCTGGCTATCTCAAGCTGTTTCTTCCTGACAAAGGTGATGATTGTTGTTAACAATTTTGACAACACAGTTTTTTCTTCTTCATTGTTCCCTGTAGAATAGAACAATTTTTTTGAACCAAAAATAGAACATTGAAATTGTAGAAGTTCCTGCATTAGTGCAGCAATGTCTTATTGCATCCTTTTTATACCTGATGTAATAAAGAGCATATTCTTTCTTGCAACTATGTTACTCGAACTCAGGGACAAGGATGGGGTACCCCATACGGGTGTTGGTGCAAGGATCGGACTCGTATATTTACAGTTCTTTTTTGTTTGTTTGTTTGTTTGTGTGGGTCTACTCTAAAGGGTGCGGGTGTGAATTGTTCAAGGATCAGCCACAAATATGCCTTTGAGATAAAGAGTAGTCTTACTAGCATAGCTTTGGCAATTCATGCAGAAGAAGAATATTAGATACTCCCTAACTAATAATAGTAGGACTTAAAATCTTTACACAAAATTGATTTTAGGACCTAAAGCTTGAAACATGTGGCACATTAACTTGCAATCAAAATCACCCTACTCCCTCCAAAAATCAAGGGCAATAATGTCCTAACAAGAAAGTGACTGCATTACATTATGTCTAAATTCAAAAATATCGCGTACAACTTTCAAAAAGACTTTGACTTACTTATATTACGCCAAAATTTAGAGATACTATAGAAAATTAGATCGTGATCCGATGCGCTGTACGGGTTCAACCTGTAACTGGATTACCAGTGTTTGAATTTGATAATCAAAATAACGTACAATGTCAAAATTATACATTAATGATCTATTATTATTATTATTATTATTATTATTATTATTATTATTATATGGAATCAATTTATTTTGTCAACTATTCATTGTAAAATTTATTACTACCCTTATAGCCAATCTCTTATGTTGGTTCTTTATTCATATTTTATTTATTTATTTACTTTTGATAAAGAAGTAGAATTATTTGAAATTCTAATTGAGCTATATAGTATGATCTCTATTTGAGAAATAAAAATGAGCGGGTTGATAAATTAGTGATCATTAAAATATCTTTAATTACGATTTTATAAAGTATTTTATTATTATACCGACTATTCATTGGTTTTTCATTGTATATTTTTTTTATATTTTAATCTTTATTAATTTTATACTCCATTTAGTATGCCTTTTTCTTTTATATAGATTTAAAATACGAATGTTGTTTGATTGGTTGCGTTGCCCCTAAATCATTTCTCTTGTCTTTTTTCTCCTAATTCTTCTTACTTTTTAAAATTTTATGGGTGCAGCATTAGACTTTCTCCCCCTCCCTTAAATATTTTACATTAATTTGATTTCTATTGGGATTTAAATGATTCTCTCTAGTGAGGAAATAAATACGAGAGAGCTGTAAAGATTAATGATTCTTAAAATACCTTATAATATAATGACTGATATTTAATTTATTATTGATTAATATGCATTTAGTGAAAATGTGAGTTTTTTTTTTCATGTCCTTTTAATTATAGGTGCACCGACTAAGCTTTTGTAGTGATATATCATCACCCCTAATCATCGGTTGATGTGGCAGACTCTAATTAAATATATATGCCTTTTAAACTAGATATATAGATTTCTAAAATTAAATTCATGTGGGTATTTCTTAGGAAGTTCACACTCTAAATTGGTGCACAAATTTTTTGCATGCTTATTGCATCAAGGGGTGGTTGAAGGGCTCATAAGCCAAAGACACATAATACCATCCTCATTCTTAAAATTGAGTGCAATTGAATTTGAACCTCGAAACTCTACTACTTGAGTTCCCATATTTTATTGTGGCCAAATGCCTCTTGATTTTGCTTTCTTGTATTTTAATTTTAATTTTATTTTTTATTTTGCGAAATAGTTAGGTGCACCTACATTAGTAAATTAGTATTAATAGATAAGATAAAACTTTACTTTTCATAAATTTTTCTCACAAACCAATTTTTTTTTTTTTTTTTTTATATACATCTAACTATTTTTTTTTTAAATAAGTTGACGACTGGACGTTGACTAACCTGAAACTAACCAACACCCAATAACGAGAAAATAGTAAAATTTTAAAACTTCAGACGACGTTTAAACATGCCGTTTCATCTAAACTAGACCTCACTGCGCTTCGTTTCGATTCAAAATTCGAAACCATCCAGTCAAAAGCGACGGCATTTTGCATTAAGCATAACGCACCCATCTTTCTCTGTTCTCTCTCCTATGTTTCTGTCATGCCTTTACGGAGACGTCAAAAAGGAAGAAACGCCAAACAGGAAGAAATTCCTGCTCCTTTAGTAGTAGCTTCTTCAACAATGGAGGAGAGAGAAAATCGAACTCCTCTTCTGCAAGACTCGCACTCCTCAGCTCATGAGATTTCTAGAGACATTGAAGATGATGAGATTGTTCCTTTTTTGCAACCTTATGAACCTGAACCAGAGCGAGATGGACCATCATCATCATCATCGGTTTCGTCGAAAAATCAACGGCTCGTTTCTCTCGATGTCTTCCGTGGCCTCACTATCGCTGTATGTTTTTCTATGCTATCACAATTTTAGCAAGTTTTTTGGTGCTTTGCTTTTTCTTGGTTTGTGGATGATTTTTTGCAGTGATTGATTGTGAATTTCGAATTTCGGAGAAGTGAAATGAGAAATGGTGATTGTTAGGTTAGTTGTGTTTTGATTGAACTTTTGCGAGCTTTAGAGTTGACTGTGATAGTGGTTTAGTGTTGTGATAAACTGGTAAGTGAGGAAAGTGAAGGTTTACGTGGAAATAGTCTGATTACATAGATGGAACTTTCGATCATTTTCGCTTGGCTTGACCAATTCAAAGATTGCATTTCAACAAAAAAAAAAAAAAAAAAGAACAGAAATCCAAAGGAGGTGTTTGATTTTGAGGTTATGTGCGTTCTAGTATAAATTGAAATGTTATTACTGGATGCTGATTTTCTGAAAGAAAAACTGAAGGGAAAATAGTTGCTCAAAAAAAAAAAAAAATATTTGTTTATGGTTTTATGCAATAATGCAATGACGCAGTCCCTAGCCAAATCAGCTTGAAATTATTGATTTCAGTATCTGCGGATGAAATTTAATTTCGTGAATGAATTTTTTAATTCTAATTCAAAGTTTTGGGATCAAATAAAATTAAGCTTATTTTTTTTTTTCTTCTGTATGCTTCCAAAAGAATTTATTGCACTAAATTTCAGTGTCCAGCCATCCATCCTCTTAGCCTACTTGAATCAAAGAAATGGGTTTTCAACAGATATAAGGTTTACATTTTCCTATAAGGTGAAGTGGTGAACCATGTGGTGGTTTCAATATTTGAGGGACCATTCAGTTATCAGTCTGATCTATGATGTTCTACAAAGTTAAATCTGGCCAGTTGTGCAATGATGATTAAGGTTATATACAATACTATATATTTAATTACAAAATAGGTCTGATGTAAATACAACTGATATCATGTCATAGGATAGCATGGTTTCACTTTTATCTGCTGTAAAGGGTAAAAGACAAGTGCTTCTTGTTATGTCGATTCATGTCCTTGCTCTCCTTGACCTGCCAGATTTACCATTGGCCACCTACAACTGACTTTGTTCCCTTTGTTGGTTTTTGGTGTATGCATTCACTATATACAGCTTATGATTCTGGTTGATGATGCTGGAGGAGCTTTTCCATCTATCAACCACTCTCCTTGGTTTGGGGTCACAATTGCAGATTTTGTGATGCCGTTTTTCCTTTTCATTGTTGGAGTTTCCATCGGTTTGGTATTCAAGGTATAAAGACTAGCATAATCTTCTGGTGTAAGTAATTGCATGTATGCAAAGTTTCTTCTGGATATTTTCAAAAATGGATCTTCCAGCTATGAATAATTTACATAGGGAAGTTCTTACATCTCATTAAAAATATTTCCATACATGAAAAGTAGAAGTTAAAACAGATTTGGAAATTGCCATTCCTTTTGATATGGTGTCAGTGTTGTCTTCACTTCCCTGAGATCTCCGTCTCTTTCCTTTTTCCGCTATCCAAGATTTAAAACTCTTTTCTGTGTTTCATGTGGAGTATGCCCTAACATGAAAGATAACGGTTGATAAGTTGCTCATTGTCATTGAAGTTTTCTGGAGAAGTTTGCTAAGTTTTTTTTCTGTTAAAATTTACAAAATTGGGGTGATTCCTTGTTGCTTATTGCATGCTCATTTTTTTTTTGGTAAAAATAACCCAGGCAAAAAGGTTGTTGGAAGAAATGTTTAGCTGTGAAACATTTTAAAGCAGTGTGGCATAAATGCATAATTATGAACCTACATGTTTACCAGAAATATTGATAAATTCCTTTTCTTCTCTGGCTTAAATTTTGAATTTGCATTTAGATTGATTTTAGTTAATAGTTGCATTTTTGCTTGCCCTTTACAGTAGTTTTCTTTGTTATTGGATAATGACTTAAATCAGCTACTTCTTTACTTACAGAAAGTTCCAAACAAGCCCACTGCAACAAAGAGAGTTGTTATGAGGACAATCAAGCTATTTCTCCTTGGGATCTTCTTACAAGGTATTTTTTTCAAGTTGTACCACGATTCTAGCAGAAAAGCTGCTATTTATTCATGCTTTCTACTTCTATGGTTCATATGCATGTGGTGATTATACCTCCTAGGTCTGAGCTCATGGGATGTTACAAGGGTGTACTCTGATGCAGATATTGTGTTAAGTGGTAAACAAGATGTTCATTGCGCAGAAGTGGCATGTTCATGTTCCTGTTTGGAGCTTGCATTGGTCCCCTTGAAAAGCAGAGTTCATAAAAGAAATCTGATTTTCTGTTTGTTGTTGACTGTAAATGTAGGTGGTTATTTTCATGGACGGAAAAATTTGACGTACGGTGTTGACGTTTTGAAGATACGCTGGTTAGGTGTATTGCAGGTAGCATTTTGGATTTGGTTTGTGAATTTGATCTAAATTTATTTGTGTGTATCCTATCTATATTTTTGGTGAGTGTTTTCAAGATGAGAAGAACTTTTTGTCATGCTTTCTGGATGTCACTTTTTTGATAATTATATATTGAAGCTGATGTTCAACTTGATGGCTTTGCTTGATTGAAAACAAATAATAGATTTCTCTAGGGGCTATTTCCTGTTTGCAATTTGCAGCATGCTGTATGCTTTTCTTCTGATGCTGCAACACCCTCCATGTGTGATTGAGGTCAATTATTAAAAAAATAGACATCATAGTTACTATTTCAACTTCTTGCTGTATGTGCTTTGCATCATCTACAGTGAGGAAATGAGGGAGCAGTCATACTTTACACTTAGTTAGTAGAAGTCCACATGTGTATTGGTGAGGTGCTGTTTTTTTTTTTCTTTTGTTTTCCTCTAGGGGAGTAGGTTTATAGGTGTGCCTTTGTGAGCCAGCGAGTGGTTGTGTCTTATGTGAGTCCACATGCGTACCCGCGAGTGAACATATGTTTTACAGTTCAGTATGGGAGGCATGTTTTCTGTGATGCAGTTGCAAAGCGCTAGTCTATTGAGTGTAATTAGGTAATTCTATAATAGTATGTTTTAGTATTTGGCCCTTATTTCGCCTAGGCAGGAACCGGGTGAGAGACAATGAGGTATGACAGTGATATGTCTCACTAACTTGGGATTGTCCATCTTGTTCTTTTTACATTCCCTAAAAATTGTGTACTGAATAATTTACTTGTTTCAAAATTTCTAACACAATAAAGTGTGCATAGATCACTTCAGGGGTTCTAGGGTCAGGTCCTAGTCTGGAGTATGCTTTCATAAGAAATTGAATACTTATAACTTGATGGCATCATGCCAGTGATAAACATGGGATGAAGCATAGTATACACAAAAAGATCTGTTGCCTGTTGTTAGCTTTATCCATATCAAAATTTAAAAGCTAAGTTGTGGTTCTTCTGCAAAAGTTGGGAAGTCTCTGAAACACTTGTGAGACGAAAATCTAAATCTCTATGAATGCATGAATTTACTATGATTTTTTTTTTTTTTTTTTTTTTTTTGTGGGTAGAACTATGGAAGCTTAAGCATCTAATGAGAAACTAGGAGTATTTTGTTTACCATTGTACTTTGTTAACACATCGTAAGTGTTTCATTATCTTTCTGTTTTTGTTTTCCAAGTTTAGATTGTTCTTCTGTTATGGTTGGATGTTGTAAAGTTGTAATTGGTTAATTAGTTTGGAGTTTACTCTCCATGATCAAATGCTCCTTGTA
>BSSO01008583.1:0-10013 GCA_030267885.1 Mesembryanthemum crystallinum
TTATGTAATGAATATGTGTTCATTAACTAACACTTATGAATCTGTAGTTATATTGTTATGAATCTATACCATATAACTATGAATCTATAGTCAAAATCGATTTTTTTTTTTTCAAAAAATATAATTATTTCATTAAGAAAATAAAAAAAATTCAAATTTATAAGTAGTCATTCATGAATCTACGGTATATTGGTTATGAATCTGTACTTATATTGTTATGAATCTACGCTATAGCGGTTATGAATCTAGGTTCCATAGTTAAAAAAAAAAAAAAAAAAAAAAAAATTAGGCGCGCGTGGAGCGTCAAGGGGCTCCCAGGAGCACCCAAAAATTTGCGGATGTAAGGGAGGGATTTTATTTCATTCTGACTTCTCACTTTCTAAATTTTGTTTACGATTGCTACTACTTAACTTGATGAGCCGTGGTATGTAAAGGTACCACCAGGATTGCACGATCAAGAAGGTGAACCATTAAACAAAGGAAACATCTACATATGTGAGACAAGTCCTACAATTGTGGCTAAGGCCTTCTTGGCTCAATTTCAACACGATTTTACTCAATTCCTCAAGTGTCGCTCTCAAGAATTGGTGCGTAACGGTCTTATGCTCTTGACTTTTCGCGGTAGGCCATCTTCCTCAAATGCTGATACTTGGCAGCCATGGGAGCTCAAACTCTTTGCCCAAGCCTTTGCATGTCTTGTTTCTCAGGTACACTTCTGTAATTTTATACATCCTCCGCTGTAATAGATTACTCTACCATTTGAACTATTATTGTGAGTATTAATTTCAAATGAATCGAGTATTTCCTACTGTGAAGGAACCAACTCAAACAAAAGCTTAATGTAATAGTAGTTTCAGTTTTTTTCCTCGGGCTGAAGTCTTTAATGTTGTTTAAAAATACTACTACTGTTATGACTAGGGATTGATCAAGGAAGAGAAGTTAGACTCGTTTGACTTCCCATACTATGGAGCATGCAAAGAGGAAATACAAGGCATAATAGAAAGGGAAGGGTCATTTACAATAGAGACTATAAAGACGGTGGCACATCCAGTTGCACATGAAATTGAAGACAAACGGAATAGGGCAGATGCCATCGGAAAATTCATGAGAGCCTTTTCAGAGCCCTTGATTTCTCGTCATTTCGGACACGAAGCCTTGGATCCATTGTATGGCAAACTCACACTTCTTGTCTTCGACCATTTGGCTAATGATAAACCTGCTGATCACTACACCATTATTGTTTTGCTCAGAAGAAAATAATTGGAATTTGAGTTGAGTTAATTAGAAGGAATTCATCAGATCAATAAACAGCTTGATGGGGAAATAGAGGCAATTGGAAAATGTTTTAACAATATGGTTTCCATTGTATTATTGGAGTACGATTATAAGGTATGAATGAAGACGGCAATGTAATTGTCAACCAAGCATCCAAAACTTTGAGCATTTGGTTAATCATAAACCTGTTGATCATTATAGCATTATTGTTTTGCTTAAAAGAAATTGGGTTTTACAGTAATTAATTTAAGTTAATGATAAGTTTATTATTATCAATAAACAGCTTGATGCGAAGATGGAGGCAATTAGCAAATGTTTTATCCATTTTGTACAGGTTTGGAGTAAATCCTGCAAAATTCAACTGCAACTATGTATAGTCAGTAGTAAGTACATTAATGAACCTTCAATAGCTCATATTGGTCTCTAAATTCATGCTAAGAAATATGTTCAGTACTTAAGTGGGAAGTCCTACAATGGTACAATGAGAGAGTCTTGAGATGTTTATAGCTAGAGAGGTTACTCCACTCATTACCAATTGATTTTGTGTTTGAACCTTCTTGGCATTGCAAATGTTACAAACACTCTGTAATGGGCCAAAAATAATATGACCATTGACATCAGAAAATGGAGGAAGTGAAGGAGGAGATGGTGGTAGAAGAGTAATTTTTCCACATATATTAAACATAAATTACTCAAGCTGACGCCTTTATATCTTCTACCTCTAGCACCATTTTGAATTCTGGAAGTGAAGGAGAAAATAGTGGTAGAAGAGTAATATGCAACAAACAAGAATTTTTTTTCAATAAAAATTTGGCCAAACAAGGTTTAATTCTAACTCTCGAGTAAGTAGCAAGGAACTAATGCTCTAGAGTAGCAAGTAGTCATTATTAGCCGCTCGGCAAAATCTTTCTCATAATCACAAGTCTCAAGCACTAAACTCTTTCACGTATTCAGTTTTTCATCCACAAAACATTATTTTGGTCGTACAATGGCACTCACAATAGGTGGGTAGGATTGTCGCCAACGTAAAAGAAAGAAAACGTTCTTCTGTTACTGTCATATGTGTCTAATTCCTAGCCACTTTCTCTTCAACTGTTTGGATAACTTTCTGGAAGTGTCTTGCATTATTTGGTCACCTTGGGTGTATTCATTTGACTTTGGTGTATTCATTTGAGATGAAATTATGTGAACTAAATTGAATTGAGTTGAATTAAATCGAAATGAATGATCACTGAATCAGTGGTAATATGTGTAATAGAAAAAAGTAAACAGTAAAACTGAACTGAACTATCTGAATTGAACTATCTGAACTGAATGTAAATTGAATAAGGTAAAATGAACCTACCAACTCCCCTCTCCAATTATTTGGATGGAACTTGACAACGATTTGAAAATGTTGTACATGATATAAAACAAACTGTTTTAGCTTGTGCAAGTAGATGAGGGAAACAAAAAAGGGGAAGAAAAAAAAAAGTTGGTCAAAGGGAATAGAATTGACAAATGGAGCTAAAGGAAATTTTCCGCATGAATGAAGGAGATGGAGAGCTAAGTTATCTTAAAAATTCTGGTTTCCAGGTATGATGATTATGTACAAGTTTTCATATCGTGTGTGTATATACACTAAGCATTTTGCTTAATTTTCACTTTAATTAATTAATTTATAATGAAATTATATTAACAGAAAGGAGTGTCTTTAATGAGCCAACCAATATTAGAAAGTGCGATTCAATCTCTAATCATCGAGTGCCAAAGAAGCCAATGTAAAGTCCTGAAAGTTGCTGATATGGGTTGTGGAGTGGGCCAAGTTCCATTGGGCTTAGCAAAAATGGTGAGAGAAATTCTAGAGAGGAAGGGTAAAGAATTGAAATGGGAAGAAGATGATGATCAAGTGCTGGAAGTTGAGATATACTTCAATGATCTCCCTTCAAATGATTTCAACTTGCTCTTTAGAGATTTGATGAGTTCCAAGTTGAAGGTACCAAACAAGAAGGATGATATGCCCTTGTGCTTCTTGATGGGCACTCCTGGGTCTTACTATGGCCGACTTTTTTCCAGAAACAGTTTGTATCTTGTTCATGCCAATTACACCCTTCATTGGCTCTCTCAGGTAACACTAATAATTTTGCAATCAACTTAATTAGCATCAAAGGATCGTTTTAATTACACTATTTCACATCATGATATGAATTATACTTGGAAAAATTCCACTTTGGTTACCTGAGGTATGGCATAATCATTTTTTGGTAACCTTAATTTTGCATATTCCCATTTTGGTTACCAGTAATTTGAAAATTAGTTTCACTTTGGTGATTTCCGTTAGCTCTGTTAAGTTGAGAGGGGTCTTTAGGTTATTTAGCGTTGTACCCATTCCCTATGGGCTGTCTGAAGTGGTATTCAGAACCCTTATCAGTACTGTTTTCTTCTCTATTAAGGGTTTTTTATTTGTTTTTTAAGTGGAAAATGTTTTTGAATACTGTTTTGTGTGTGCTAATGGATATTGTGTTGTTATTATATGATGCATGTGTGATAAACTAACCGTTAACTTGACGGAACTAACGGAAATCACCAAAGTGAAACTAATTTTCAAATTACTGGTAACCAAATTGAGAATACGCAAAATTAAGGTCACTAAAAAATGATTATGCCATACTTCAGGTCACCAAAGTGGAATTTTTCCATTATATTTTAGAATGGCTACTACAAATCTCATACTTGTGACAAATATGTAGTAGTACAAGGCATAGAACATATTTCTTAATTTCACACTATATCATTCTCATTTACGCCGGTTAGTAGTAGTACTCAACTTGTTTGGTATGTGGTATCTGGTATGTGAAGGCACCATCAGGATTGAACAGGGAAAAAGGTAAACCGATAAACAAAGGGAATATCTACATAACTGAGACCAGCCCTACGACAGTGGCAAAGGCTTACTTTGCTCAATTTCAACAAGACTTCACTCAGTTCCTCAAATGCCGTTCTCAAGAATTATTGCCCAATGGTCTTATGCTATTGACTTTTCGCGGTAGGCCGTCTTCCTCGAATTTTGAGACTTGGCAGCCATGGGAGATCAAAATCCTAGCCGACGCCTTTGTATGTCTTGTTTCTCAGGTACAATATTTTCTTTAATTTAGGGCATCCTCCTCCCAAGAATGACGGTCTCTTCTTTTTTTTTTTTTTTTTTTTTTTAAGGGGATATTATATCGAGTAAAGGGTTGGGCCTCAAACCCATGCCAAAGCTACAAAAAAAATGGAGCCAATTCGAAAAGACCACCACTAACACCAATCCCTTCAACTCACAACCACTCATTTTATTGATCTATTAGTTAGAAACATAGAGCTAATAATATAATGGCTATATTGCCTTATTAGTAAGAGTTTAAGTGCAATTCCCACCCAACCCAAACTCAAACCAAAGGCATTGAAGGAATGATTTTCCTACCCCTTATCCCCTCCCTCTTCCTCCCAAGTATAAATGATGTTTAAACATAATTGGCATGATTTGTTATATATATTGTGGGTAGGGTCAGCAAACAAGCTTGTATTAGGTTAACTTACCAAAATCAGTGTCAATGTCTACTATTTTTTAGGGTAGAACATGCTAGATCTAATGGATTGTCCCACTCTTAAACAACTATATTCCGAAATCCCAATTGTCTTGACTCATTCAGTACTATATTGAGGGCCTGTTCTTTTCAACTGAAACTGACTGAACTGAAACTGAACTGAACTTATTAGAACTGAACTGAACTGAACTTATTAGAACTGAACTAAACTTATTAAAACTGAACTGAACTTTTTTAAAACTGAAACTGAACTGAACTGAACTGAACTGAATGAATAGTAATCTGTGAGATAAAAAGTAAGTTGCAGAAACTGAACTGAACTTATTGCGACTGAACTGAACTGAACTGAAGTTATTGTGACTGAACTGAACTTATTGCTACTGAACTGAACTGAACTGAACTTATTGTGACTGAACTGAACTTATTGCTACTGAACTGAACTGAATTGAACTTATTGCGACTGAACTAAACTGAAACTTATCAAAATAAGTTAAAAAGAACAGGCCCTGAGCCATGAAATAAAACTGTCAGGAAAGGGTTGTTGTTACCTATATTAAAGAAGAAAATGTAGATGAACCAAGTAATCCCTAATTTTAAACTACAAAATCCCATTAAAACACGGTTAGATATGATACTCCTTACTGATAATTACTTGAACATCTATTGATTACTAAAGTCTTAAAATTAATCATAGTCTAATGTTTTGATCAGGGATTAATCAAGGAAGAGAATTAGACTCCTTTAACTTGCCATACTTTGGAGCCTGCGAAGAGGACATTCAAGGCATTGTAGAGAAGGAAGGTTCATTTACAATTGAGACAATAAAGACAATGGCCCATTTGATGGCATCTGAAATTGAGGACCATCGGAAAAGGGCAAGTGCTATCGGAAAAATCATAAGGGCCTTCTCGGAGCCCTTGATCTCTAGTCATTTCGGACATGAAACCTTGGATCCACTTTATCACCAACTCACCCTTCTTCTCTTCCACCATCTGGCTAACCACCAACCCGCTATTCACCATACCATTATTGTTTTGCTTAGAAAAATGTAGGCCCCGTTTGACCAAATTTCTCCCAACTTTGATTCTACTTTTCCCTTCACATTCCTTCTCCACCTCTCCCTCTTTCACCACCTACTCCACAACTTTTGACTTTCAAGAAGTTAAAAATAGGGGCAGAAGTAGAAGCTCCAATTTGTAGCTTCTACTTCTACTCCTATTTTAACTTCTTAGAAGTCAAAAGTGGCGGAGGAGGTGGTGGAAGAGGAGGTGGTGAAGAAGAAAAAAATGAGGAAAGAAGTAGAAATTGGGAAAAGTTTGATCAAACGGGTACTTAATTGGGTTCAAGTTAGAAGTCAATTGGTAAATGTATCACCAATTCATATACTATGGTATCTATCTGTATTTTGAATAAGTCTTGATATATGCAACTGCTAGTTGCATGGTACGTTATCACACATATTCGATCAGTGACTCATATTTGTTTCTATTTTCATGCTATATATTATAATATATTTCATACTATTTAATAAATGCTTGACGTGGGTGGTTTATTATTCTCGTCTTTTGAGCAAGGTTTAGGGTTTGAATTTTGTATATATAGATGGAGAAACTATTTGTTTGAAGCACTTTTACCCCTTTATGAGTTAATTCAGTCTTACATAGCCGTAATGTTTTCTGCAAAGACAATCACCATACAAATTGAGTGGTAGAATATATGAAGCATCTCATTACAAATTATTTGAATCCAAAACTTGAAAATCTTAGTTTGGATAATCAATCTATCGTAGAGATTAGATTAGATATTCAGCCTGAAGTGGTTCGATATTTCATCCTTTAAGTAAAGTTGAGGATCCGATTCTTCTTATAAATAGAGAAAATGCTTGTTTGAAGCACTTCATCCTTGGCTTTGTTGGTTGGTTTAGGCTGTGTTTGGCAAAATTAGCTGTAATTGTTTGTAATGTCAGCACGTGACATGTTTCTTCAAATCTTGTTTGGTAACTGAGAGAAAAAAAGAGCAAGCTGCAAGATGTAACTTTTACTCAAAATCTAACTTTCAAGTGAAAGTTAGTACGGATAACTTCCAAAATTAGCTGTAGCTGCCAAGTAAAAGCTACCTTTGGTTTCAAATCTTGTTTGGCAGCTGAAACAAAAAAGAACAAGTTTCAAACTTTTAAAAGTTACCAAAAGCTCATTGTTGGCGCCAAACATAGCCTAATGTCCACTTTAATTCGATCATGTTTATTTAAAATGAACATAACCTCAGTTTAATGCTTTATGCAACGACAATTACATACAAATTGAGTGGCAGAATATGGAGCATGTCATTACAAATTATTTGAATCGAAATATTCACTTGAAATTCTTAGTTTGGATAGTCAATCATAGATATTAGATATATTCAGCCCTGAAAATGTTGCATTTTCTTGGCAAGTTTGAATAAATAATGGTCGAAGATGGGATTTTTCCTGCATACTTTGATGGAAATGTCCCATATTTTAATGGAGACTAATTCATTCTTTAATTTTAATGGAAAACAAAATATTTATAGAGCCTAATTAACAACTTAGTCTGAACTATACTGTAATAACTAATACCCTTTTATGTTGATAATTAGGTAACAATAACAAGCCCAATGTTGGAGGAAAATTCACTATATAGTCCATTAATCGATGGTAAGTGATGTATATTATCCATATCTGAATTAAACAATACTTAGAAGTGAAGTGCGACAATAAGAAGACGGTCGGATATACGTACGAAGCAACACCGCGACAGATATTTGATCAACACATGAGATCAACCAAAATGAAACTTGTTCCTCATGCAAAGCTCGTACTCGACACGTATACTTCCACGTTGCATTCTTCTCTCTTCCATAAAAGTCACCCCAACTTCACTCTCTCCCCTTACTTTTAATCTCATTCTCTCTCATCTCTTTCTCCGTCCTCAACCAAGCAAAGCTAAGCTAAGCTAAGCTCAGTCTCTCTCAACTTCAAGCCATGGCAACAATGACCGATCGCGACCGTGACCGCGACCGCCACGAGGGCCGGATGCCGCACCAGCTCCAGGTCCACTCCCAGCACCCGGGCCAGCGAGGCATAAGGCCGACCACCGGCCCATCAGCCTCCAAAGTGATCGCCCTCGTCACCCTCATCCCCGTAAGTGGCACACTTCTATTCCTAGCCGGAATCACAATGGTGGGGTCCGTTATCGGGCTCGCCATCACCACTCCGCTGTTTATCCTCTTCAGCCCTGTTCTTGTCCCCGCCGCGCTCCTCATGGGCCTGGCGGTTACAGGGTTCTTGTCCTCGGGGGCCTTTGGGCTCACGGGGCTGTCGTCGCTGTCGAGGGTGGCGGGGTATCTACGACAAGTGGGACAGAGGATGCCGGATGATTTGGACTATGCCAAGAGGCGGATGGCGGATATGGCGGCTTATGCTGGACAGAAGACTAAGGATGTGGGTCAGACTATTGAGAGTAAGGCCCGTGAAAGTGGCACCACTGGGACTACCGGGGCTGGGACTACGGTTGGGACGACTGGGACTCATAGGACCTGATCATGATCAAGATTTGGGCCGGGTGTTTGTTGGGTTTTTCAGTTTGTAGCTGAACGTTGTAGATGATCAGTTGGTTTTTTTTTTTTTTTTGTTCTTTTTGTTTTTGTTTAATGGATCCAAAAATAATTAAATTTCAATGTATGGTTTTTGTTGTTGAAATCTTTTGATTTTTTGTTTACAATCTGTCCAAATGTATTGATACATGTTTTTTTTTGGTGTCTGGCGTGGCTAAAGGGCACCTCCTAACGCACGGCCTCGAGTATTCCACGTATTATTCGTGTAGGTGCTCCCCAGGAGGCTTGAACCCGTGACCTGGTGTATAAGCAAAAGCTTGTTTACCAGTGGGCCAACACCTCTTGGGTAATGTATTGATACATATTTGATGTTTCCTTAATCTCCCAAGTAATGCATGCATGCCCGTTTCAGGAATTTGCGAGGATGGAGTTGGCTCTAAAATCCCGTTAGGCTGTATTGGATATGGGCTAGTAGATCAAAGAATTAACTACATAGTAGGGTACTCATCTTTCACTTTTTGGTGGTTTAGGGTACTCATCTTTCATTTTGGTGGTTTAGAGTACTCATCCACCTTTCCGGTCAAAAAACGCTGACGTGGCAGCCGGAAACCATTAAAATATTAGTTTTTAAATGGCTAAAAAAATCAGCTGCTGTTATTAATTTTTTTTTCCCTTTGAAAACCCAATTTTGCCCCTGTTTTTCCCCTAAAGACCCTTCCCTCTTCCTGCCTTCAGTATGAATGAAGCTTTTCTCATTCTCTCTCCTCTCTAAAACAAAGATATTCACTGTATCACTCTCCCACAAATGCAAATTCTAAACCCATTAATTTCATCATCAGTAATCTTCCTCCATCTTCTCTTCCTCAATATTCCTAAGCTAATTTTATTTTTTTTCTCTCTCCTCATCCTCAAACCAGAACCCAAAATCAAAAGCCTAAACCCCAAAATTAAAGGGGGAGGAGATTGAAGTAGCAACGGCAGTGGTGGGCGAATTGAAATGATCTTTGGAGTTGGGTGGTATTGTTTTCATCGTTCTTTTGAGGAGAGAGAAAGTTGTTTGGGAAGGTTTGTGTTTTGAGGAAAGGAAATGATGATTGAGGGAAGAAGAGATAGAGAGGGGAAGGGATGAAGCCATTAATGGCGATTGGAGGTGGTGAAAAATGGCAGCAAGGAAATCCTTCTTTTTAGTGCTAAAAATGGCAGTGAAGCATTATAATTGATTAAGGTAAGTATTAGTGATGGTGGGGATTTTGTGGGAGGAATTTGAAGGGTGTCATGGCTGATTTTTTAGTTTTGAAACTTCTTCCCAAAATTGAAGAATTTTTTTTCATTGATTTGGTTAATTTTTTTATGTTTTATTTTAGTTTTTGTTATCAATTTATGTTGCTCACAAATAATTCATTTAGGGAAAAAGATTTAAGAGACTTGAATCTGGGTTGGTGCCATGGAAATTAGGAGAGAGAAGAGAAGAAACAATGGGAGGAGAGAGAAATAAGGGGCTGGGCGGGTGAAATGGGATGAGCAATCGGGGGTAGTTTAGGTATTCCAGGTTTTATGAACATTTTCTGCTTTTTTAATTACTCATCTCAATTTCTAAAT
>BSSO01008584.1:0-10013 GCA_030267885.1 Mesembryanthemum crystallinum
TAGGATAAAATAGACTACTCCTAACTAACTTCCTAAACTTGGGGAACAATCTACCCAATTTAAGGAAACTAATTAAGTTAGGAAATAACAAATTATCTAACCTAAAATACCGCCTAATAAAAATCCTAAAAATAAGAAACAAATGCCATGAATTTAGGAAAAGATAAACTTTTCTAATTTCGTTCAAGAAACGTTCCAGATTCGCAGGGTTGACTTCAAACACATTTTCGACCAGGTTACGCTCTGAATCTCGCCGAGTGTTCAACATGAAAGTTGTAGATCTCGATTTTATCTTTCCGTAGCCTTTTGAAACGCTTGATTTTGACATCGGGCGAAGAAGTTATGGCCAAAATACAAAAATGTCTCTCAATTGTAGCGAACCAATTTTCTTGCGCGCGTGCTTGCTTGGGATTCAATCTTTCTCATCTTCAGAATTTTCTAAACTAACTAAATTAAACTAAGGTTTTATAATTAGCCTACATTATTGATCCTAAATAACAATAATTACAATAAAATTACATAAAACTATCATAAAGAAGAAGTTTGATTCCCGATCTTTTATGAATATCCCAATTAATTACTATTGTGGGATCCAATTTAATAGAAACCCATACAATATTAAACATGGGCCTTGAGATATTTGATCGTGTATAATTATTCGGGTTGGGCCCACTTGCTCCTGCATCACATGTAATACTTGTCCGTAGTAGGGTTTCGTACATCTTAACCTCTCCTAGTCAGCTTCAAGCTTGGAAAGCAAGATAACTAGAGTACGATATAAAGTGGCATTGTCTAGTGAGGCAATGGATTTCGTGCCTACTAGCTGTGTGACTAATCGAGATCTCGGGTAAAGTGTTTTGTTGAGCTTCATTGTGCTTGGTAGTATATGTTTCTACCTTAGTCCTTATGTAGAGGGTAGACAAGTATTGATTGCCGCATTAATAGCTAGACATAGTAGATGTTGTTATGAAACAAGCAGTAGCATAGTATTTTCGTAGCTTGATTTTGGGATGGCCTACAATAGATTTTATTTTATTATTTTGTGTTGGGATGGAGTCACCAGTGTAAA
The DNA here is from genome assembly GCA_030267885.1 of Mesembryanthemum crystallinum. Classification (NCBI taxonomy): domain Eukaryota; kingdom Viridiplantae; phylum Streptophyta; class Magnoliopsida; order Caryophyllales; family Aizoaceae; genus Mesembryanthemum; species Mesembryanthemum crystallinum. Next base: position 1,070 of record BSSO01008584.1, read on the forward strand.
GGTATGTAGCTTGATGGACATTGTTGAACGTGATGTGGTGTTCCAAGGCTATGATATGGGGATTCTGTTTTCTTATTAAGTTTTGATGTTGTTGGTGTATGTTTTGATGAGTCACTTGTATTGGGGAAGAGGATTCTGCAATAAAGAAATTGAACGATTCAAGTATAAATGATTTTTTGTACGAGTCTTGCAATTTGCTAATGAGACTATCATATTCTTCTCTAGTGGTCTTGAGTAAGTTAGATATGCTCAGCTTCCTTTTTATTTACAGTTAAATGATTAGTTTATATGGGCATAATTGTGGAGGCCTCACTTATTGATGTATGTCTTCTTTGGTTGCTGTCTGATTGAATAGGTATCTCTTACTTTATTATCTGTTATATTACATGGTAGTCCTAGAAGCTAGTATATTTCGTGACCTGTGGGTGGAAAAGTGCTTCTAAGGTTTTTCTAGTTATCGAATTAGTTTCGCATTGTCTGTCCATCCTCATGCAATTTGTCTCTTATTTCAAGATTCTAATAGGGTTGATTGTGAAACTTGAGAAGATTTTTTTGATTTACTCTTATCAGGAGTTTGAGAGGAGATTAGTGTTCTTAAGTGAGCTACAGTATAAATTAGTTTATATAGGGTTGAGGAAGGACTTGGATCGGTGACTATGATCATTCTGTAGAGTTTAGTGCCCTTTGAATTAGTGGCTACCTGCTGTGTGCTACTGTATTATTAGAATTTTTATGGAGGACTCCTTTTTGGTGTATTGTATTTTCTTTCATCAGCATCTATATCTACCCTCCCCCCCCCCCCCCCCCCCCCCAATCGTTTTCTCTAAAGGGCTAAGAAAAAGGACTTTGCCTTCCAGTTTAATGACAATTGTATTCTGCTTCTCTACTTCCATTAATCATTACATCTGAAAGCTATAGCTTACCACTTGTTTCTGTTGTTGAACCTGATGCTATTAAGGAGGTAATTGAGTGGTATTCTGGTGGTCCCCTGGTGGGAAAATGACTCATGCTATATTAATATGCTTTACTTTCAATTCTGGGCATACTCCAACTATTCATGAAATGACTAAGTGAAACAAACTACTCTACAAATTCAGTAAAGCCATTATATAGAGTGAGCAAGACAAGGCTGAAACATGGATCCAGTGATTGTAGTGCCAATGAATATGTGTATTGCAGATCTCTCTAGGAAATGACTTGAATTGGTGTTTTGTTGTAATTTTGCTGAATTGTCCTCAGTGTCCAAGATATGAATGTTTTGTCTGGTTACTCTCAGGCACGCTGATGGGACTTAGTGGAGCATCATTCCCGTGCACTACCGTGAAGCAGGTACATTATGCAAATGACCAATATTCCGTTGGAAGATCACAAATTGCTAGTTCAATTTGGATGCTTATCTTGTATGCCGGGATTGCCTTGATTTGAGAGAGTGACTGAAGGTGGGCCTATCTATTGTCCTTTTCAGGAAATCAGTACATAGATATGTTTTCCATGTTTTCACGATGCAAAAATTGTTCCTCAATCAGGAGTGTGTCTATCCAATCCCAGTTCGTGTTAACTTTTCAGTAAACACGAAAAAGACAAAGGGGAAATTGTGAAGGTTTACCTTATTATGTCTTTTTAACAGTGTATTATCTTAATTTCTAGTAGCTAATACTAACAAGATTGTTTTTTTATTATTATTATTATTTTTATTTTTTATTTTTTATTTTTTTTTTGGGTAGATGTAAACCAATTTATCACTGGAATCAGTGAGGAGCTAAGCCTAAGTTCGTTTCCCAACGCCGCTCCCCGCTGACATTTATAGTTTGATAGTTTTACACTATTGTTTATAAATTAAGTATAAAATACTAAGATATGAATGCACTTAGAAAGTGAAGGATATACTTCAAACTACGTCAACTTCACAATTACATCCGTACCGTGTTTGATTTAGTTGGTTCCTGTATTCAGTTACAAGCCCCCCTCCGGCCCTCCCCACACACCTTACATCCCCCTTCATGGCCATGATCAAAATGCATTGTATCTTTGAGGATGAGTATATGTGGAAACAATCATGGACCATCCTTTGTCCTTTTATATTGAAATTAGTTGCCTTTATTCTGCAAGTGAAATCAGAATTAAATTCTAGCTAGTTCTCATTTCACGTGTTCTTTATGTATCACAATTATTACTAATTTAACCTGTTTTCACCTATGCAGCATCAATCATTTGAATCTACAAGATTGGCAAGTGACTGCAATTATTGGCATCGACCAAAATATAAAGAAAGAGGTATGGCAAGTCAAATATTTACACGTCCAGTTTTCTCTGCATATTTTTAAATGAGGGTTATAGTGTAGAAGTTTTAAATTATGTTTGGTAGTCAAAAAAATCTTAACATACGAATATGATTTGTCACTCTTTTTGGAATTGAGTGTTTCTAATCAGCTTATAATTAAAGTTTTTGGGAATCAATATTTATGGTTTATATCTCAACCTGAAATTTATGGCATCCTGCCCAGAGAAAGTTAGATCATCTTGTACCTTTTAGGCCTGGGATGCAAAGATTTGATAAGATTATTTCTTTTTGTTAAAGACAAATTTGACCACTATATGAGATTGACTTTATGCTAAGCTTCAAAACAAAAGATGATGTATATTTCTTCTTTTCTTCTTTCCTTTCTACTGTGGGTCCATACTCTATACAAATCTTTTTAGATTCGTAGTGAGGGGTGTATACAAGCAAAATAATAGTTGATGGTTGAATTCATATGGCTTTAGAACCCACAGAGTTTTTGTTTAATGGGCTCCCAACTAATTTACCCTCCAAAAAACCTTCCTTTGATATTCGTGGAACAAAAGGTGTTTATATTTGTTCATTCTTCCATCTTACATTAGCCCTGAGCAAACTAGGATGATGAGAATGATTTTGCTGCTCATATTTTTAATCACTTTTCTGTAATATGATACTCCCTACATAACATAATAAACTTAACATTTGCTTTTTGCATATAATTTAAGAAAGAAGTTTTTAGGACAAGAAAGCCCCTACTTTTTGCACATAGGTTAAGAAAGAATTTTTTGCACATGTGTTTGGGGTAGGTAGTTTGGCCAATTTCTACAAAAAAAAAATACCCGAAAATAGAAATGTTAAGTTTATTATGACACGGTCCAAATAGGAAAATCTTAAATTTATTTTGGGACAGAGGGAGTAATCTTTTTTATCACTTTTAATTTTTATGTAATGGAGCATATGCATCCGTGTATGTATGTTAATTATACATTTTCCAGCAGAGATCTAGATCAGTCCTACTAGTTTGTTTTGCAAATCCTCTCAATATTACATTCATATTTAAGCAGAAAAATACATCATGCCTCATTTTCTGAAAAAGGGTGATTAACTTTTTCTTTCCATAAAGGAAACAAATAAAATAAAAATACAAAAACTTAAAATGGGTTGCATATTAAAAAGCCAAAAACACCACAAAATTCGTTGGTATTACATCTGCTGTGGGCCCTACACTTTTTGTTTCCTTCTTTGAAGTGTTTGGTGGGACCCATAAGTTTTTATTTGGATTATTCTTCCTCATAGAGTGGAACCCACATAGGCTTTCAACCTCATCCCATGAGCTTAACTGTACGGATATTTTATATGCTCATGCGCCATTGCAGCCGTCAACCAGCCCTGATGATTACTAAAAACGATCCCACTGGTACGGCTCTTAACAGCCTGATAGCGACCTCTCTTGTGTCAAAACGTTTCTCTTTCTCCCTTGTGTTTTTGTTTTTCCTTTTTTTTTTTTTTTTTAATTGTAACTTGGCCAACTTCTATAGGAAAATAAGAGAAGAAATATCAATACAATTAATATTTTTCGACTTTGCCTAATGAGTTGCTGTCGCCATAGCTACCATGGGTGTTACAGTTACAGTTCTTGGGATGACAGTTGTGCCTGGTGGTTTCGAGGTAGTTCCTATAGGAGCAGCTTGGTATAAGAATCGCGCTACAGTCATGGCACTTGGAGCTACAACAAGCCTTTCCCATGCTTCATGTGCCTCTTGTCCTTGCTTTAGAAACGCTTCTGTAGCGTCAATTCTATGCAAGTGCCAACCCCAGAAATCTCGTAGGCGCTGAATCTTTTGCAGTTGACGACATGCTAGCTTGTAAGTATTACCTTTGATTTCATCAATGGCATCTTGAAGGAGAGTGTCCAGAATTTCTGGGTCCGCATTTCCTTCTGCCCGGAGAAACTGATCCAATTCAGGGACTCCAATTGCACGCCTTATTCCCTGCTTGTAATCAGCTTTGGGGTCAAATATTTTTCTCACCTCATCAACCAAACCTGCTTGGACCATCTGATCAACCCGTTCCGAGACAAAACGTCGGAGGATGGGTAGGGATACATCAACCCAGAGAAAGCAACACTCATACCTTGATGTGAAATAGGGATCATCATTCACAAGAGATTCGACGAATGAGTTTGATCCACCAGCTATGATTGGTAGCCTGTCCCGTTCAATGATGGATTCTATAGCAAGCGAGGCATGGTGACGGAAATCAGTAGCGCTGAAATCAGCATTAGGTTCTGATCTTATCCCTAGGAGATGATGGGGTACACCTCGGCACTCTTCTTCTGTCACTTTGTTGGTGACTATGTCCAGCCCCTTGTACACTTGAATCTTATCAGAGTTTACAATCTCGGCTGAAAAGTGAGTTGCTAAGTCGATTGAGAGTCTTGATTTCCCTGTCCCTGTTGCTCCCATAACGATCACCACTTTGTCCCTTTGATCGTGAAAGTTTAAGGAGGCTGTCTGCAGGAGCCCCCCTCCAGGAAAACTAATGACTGGTTGCGGTTGTTTGCAAATGGAGAAGGAGAGGTTCATGATGTATGTGAAGAAGCCTGCAAATATGTATGTATGTATGTTACAACAACAGAGTTATGGAGAGTAGAATAAGAGAATAGTGTAACTCCTAAAAGAAGTTTATGTGTCAAGGATAAATGTGATATTTATAAATCATGCAAATGCTATGAAATGCCCCACTACTTTCCATACCTTTTATAGTCCCAGACGCGGCAACCTGAATAGAGAATGATCGAATATCTGTTTTTTTTTTTTTTTTTTNTTTATTTATCGGAGGTTAGCCAAGCTGTATACTCAAGAAAGCAATAAGCTGTGGCCTGGGGCAAGGCTGTTATGAATTTCCAATTGAGGCTAGTGGAAATAAAGTTGGGTGTCTTGTAGGTATATAAGCAAAAACAACTGTGCTTAAATTCTGGTTTAGGCACCACATAAACACTGACAATTTCTTGGTCACTCTTATTTACAGTTGTAAAAAAAAGGGACTGATCATAAAAAAAAAAAAAAAAAAAGATGATCACTTTCACCCTCAAGGAATAAGTGAAGGCTTTGAGGGATTATAATTACAACAATAGCAATGAGAATGACACTAGACACAGAGATTCATTCCCAAAGCTTTGATCATCTGCACCCAAAAAAATGAAGCCTGAGCTTGGAATTTATGGTGGGTGCGCGGGTGGGCAAATACAGATTCTGTAAAGCTTGAGCCTTATCATGACACATTGCATGTTGCGGGTATAACTTTCATTTTCATGTTATCTTATCATTAAAAATTAAAATATTGTTTTATAAGACAAGATATAAGCCACTTGAACTTTTGGACTTTTATTAGCTTTTTTAAGTCTTTTGAAAGGTTCATGGTGGTCAGGGCCACCTCAGTGGATGGTGTGGTCCCGGTCTCTCTCTCTCTCTCTCTCTCTCTCTTTCTGTGGATCCCTAACCCCATTAGTGGAGATCAGTTTATTTTATTGAGGCATTTTGGGGGGCATGTTACAAATTGAAGAAATTGACAACTATATTAGTAATCAAATTTCCCTTTCTCTACTCCCCATGTAGGCTAGACTCCAATAGATTATTCAAGGGACTTAAGAAACAAAAAGGACAGAGCAATTTGTGCTCAATATTAAAAAATTGTTCCTCAGTCTAGCAATATAGCAGTCGGTTTTATATGTAATTTGAACTAGAAATGTGACTAACTCCGTTCAGAGGGAGTTCCTTATGATGATAATGTTCGACATTTAGCTATATTATAGAATCGTCTCCCATTGAATTTTGTCCTATAGAAGCTACCTAAGGTCAAGTCAACATTCTTTGAGTTGGCTGAACACTTGAGTTAGGATAGGGGCACTAAGCTTTCTTATTGTTTTTCAAACTTTTCAATAGAGAATATGTTTTGCTAAAAGACATAGGGGTTAGTCATCTGGAAATAATACTAATTGCATCATGCAGATTCCCTTTTAAGCTTGGTTTGTTATCCAGTGATTAATAAACCTTACAGAGGTTAGCGTCTTATTCCTTGATTGTGTAAGTTCAAACTTTACTGTTAATTGTTAATTTTGTGTTTGTGATAAAAGAATAAACTTTTTCAAGAATCTCAGCTGAGGAGTTATTTTCTTTAGCTTATATGCAAAGAGAACTTTCTTCTATATGGCTCCCATACTCTCTGATAATATAGAAAAACCAGGAAGCATTATGTTGGTGGAATTTGGTTCTCACGTGGAAGCTGGGTCCTTATTAAGTCCAACATAAGTCAGCCTAAGCACAAGATTTGTTATATCTTCGAAATACATAGTACTATTTTTTTTGTTTTTTTTTTGGCGTTGTAAGGAGAAACTTCCTTCTAACACACGGTATCGGGTATTCCACAAATAAATTCGTGTAGATGCTCTCAGGAGGCTTGAACCCTTGACCTGGTGTCTAAGCCAAAGCTTGTTTACCAGTGAGCCAACACCTCTTAGGTAAATAGATATACTATTTGAGTATAGTAATTCAAGTTTGAAGTTCATCCAAAGAGTAGGGGAAGCAAGAAAGCGAAAAATGTGAGGTTTAAGGTACTGTATGTCAGAAAGTTCATATGAAGTTTTAAGCAAAATATCCCTATATATGTGCATCCTTCTTATTGGAAAAGTGGCATTATTTAAAGTTACAACAACCCAGTAAATATTTCACTGAATATGATCGAGTCAGGATGAGTCAACCCAGCACAAGGAAATTGTTTATTGTCGAGAACTCGAAAAAAACACAATAGTTTAAGGTCACAGGGAATAGGATTACAGGAAAGTGATAGGTAAACAGAAAACACAGAAAAGTGGGAAGGATGGCTGAATGAGAACAAAAGGGCATAGCATGGTTGAAAATACAAGAGAACTTAATAAAGAAATACTCCCTAGCTATAGTCAGCCGCAAGCATCCGAGCAGATCACACAAATATCTAAAAAGAAAACAAAAGGAAAAAGGAAGCAAGATGAAACAAAGCAGTAAACAGAATGGATTCTTGTAATTTTGGCACAAAAGTGATAATTTTTCATAACGTTTTAGGTTCTTGATAGGTTCCTTTGGAATATTAATGAACTATTATTTAAAAACATAAATAGTATATCCTATATTTTTGAGGGTATAATCAAGCTTTCATGTTTAATGACTTTACAGTTTGAAATACATGAATTGAAAATAATGTAATGTGTTTGATGGGGTATGCCTAGCTCTGCCTCGAATTCAAGATTTTTTTTTGTTCTACCAGTTAACTTTACAACAACTCTTGTGTCAGGCGGCCTGATATATCAGGCGAGTAATGAACAAATGAAAAGTGGTACTGGGTAAGTAAAAATCAGTAGTGGAGTAATATTGATTGAGAAAAAAAGGTAATACTAGTTTTTGGTTGTCAGTACAAATTTTTGCTTTACCAGTACCATTTTACAAACCACCAATACTATTTGCCTCATATATCAGACCGCCTGATATGATAATTTGTGTTAACTTTATTCTGAAAGAAAAGGGAAACCAACATATCGAGTATTGATACATCCGTATCACATATGGTGAAGTTCATCCATATCAGGTGGGCCCCACGCTTTAACGGGATATTAACACTACAAACAAGATATTAATACTACAAAGGGGATAAATGAAAATTCGTAAATCATAATTTATCCCGTTCTAGTTTTAAATATCCCACCTGATATGGATGAGTCAGATATGGATGTAACATTACTTCCAACATAGCTCGTATGTAGAATTTTGCTTATACAATTGAGTAGCTTAGGAAAATATATTGACATGACATTTTAAGAAGAATAATACTACTACTATAACAAGTCTTGGATAAGAAGTGTATTGTTATTTAATTAATTTTATGCCTCTGTTACTATACGGAATTTTCCTTTTGCTTTCAGAACTATGTTTCGGTTTAACTGAAATCAGAGGAGCATCTTAACAGAAAATATAATGGAAGCAGGAAAGCGAAATCCCTGGAAGCAGTGGTAAGCTTTTTATACCAATTACTGGTTGTTCATAATACTTAAATTGGTTAGGTGGCTTCTGTGTATTGCTCATCGTTTTGTTATTGTCTTCATCATTAATTTTTCCGCTAATGACATATCTTAAGGTTCCTTTTATTTCTATAGCTAGGTGATTGATGAGAAAGGCATCGAGGTTCAAGAAGTATAATCTTTTTGTCTCCCTAGTTGCAATTATTATAATCAACTGTATGTCAAAGTAGTATGATACTGTATTCTTTGATTATGGAGCATAAATATGCATACATTAGCGTAACTAAAATGGATACTGGAATTTGCTTTTAGCTACTATATTACTAACAAATTACTTTATCTTCGATCTTTTGTGGACTGCAGAAGAAAGAGTTGAATGCCATAGAAATCCAAGTTTATTTTGTGGTGTGGCCAATTTCATACTCCCTCCGTCTCTCATTTATCTTGCGAAAATTGACATGGGGTGAGATTTAAAGAGATTGAAGGAGGAGACCCATGTGTTTATTATTTTATCATTTCTATTTTTTTGGAGAGAGAGTGATTGGAGAGAGAAAGAAAAATTGTTTATTGTATTGGTTTGTTAGTTAGGGGTAGAGGTGGCAAAACCCGACCCGACC
>BSSO01008585.1:0-10011 GCA_030267885.1 Mesembryanthemum crystallinum
CAAATAAATAACAACAACGAAATAATAATAATAATAATAATAATAATAATAATAATAATAATAATAATAATAATAATAATAATAATAATAATAATAATAATAATAATAATAATAATATACACTGAACTGATTAGAACGGAACTGAACTGAATTGAACTGAACTGAACGGAACTGAACTGAACTGAACTGAACTGAATATAAGCTAAAATAAGGTGAGGAGAACATAGCCTTAACTAAAAGTTTAAGTTAACGATTAAAAGCCTAATTAATAGTTTCAATTCTTAATATGTCCCTCACATAAATACTCATTAGGTTTGAAGTGTGCAATGCACAGGTCCGCTTTACCTCATGTTTAGAAAGTTTAACTATAGGAGCAAACTTTACTATAAGAGCAGGAGGGTATCAGAATTCAAACTCGAAACCTCTCAATCGTTATTGCTCTAATACTATGTGACGAAATCAACTAAGCCAAAAATTTATCTAATGGTTAAAGGCCCAACTAGTGGTTTATTTCTTAATAGTTATGTCTTTGATTGAGTTCTTTCGAGTTCCAATACCTCTCTTAGGTCCATATCTTTTAATATAATTGAACGGAATGTAACTTAACTTATAAAACATAATGGAACATGAAACGTGTTAAGATTAGTCACACCCAATATTAAGTGATTAAGCAAGTGTTTAAGAAAGTATAAAAGTCTTTTTTTTAGCAAATATATTTATATGCTATTTAGTAATTGCCTATTTGTATTTGGATTCGATGGAATGTTTGTAAGTGTAGGATTCTTAATTGTATTTGGTTTCCTAATAGTGTTTAGTGTTGATATTGTAATATGACAAGCCCTATAAATAAAGATCCTATCGGAACACTATAAGAAACCGATCTAGTATCTATTTACATTAAACATTCTAGTACCATTGGCATAAAATCTCATTTTAAATGTAATCTATCTACCACAGTATATTTAGGGTCTACCGTATGCTTCTATTACTATATATTCAAAGGAAATCTAAAACTATGACAATCCCTTTTACAATGAGATTTTTTTGTCATCATCCCATCCTTAAAGGGGATCGTCATATGTAAATTTCTTATAAGTCATAGTACAAGAAGCACGACGGACCCCAAGATATTTATGTGGATGCATCACAATTAATATGGGATTTTAGCCCTGTTGTAAATGGCTTGTTGTAAATAGACGAATTTCTTGTAATGGAGGTCATTAGCATGTCGTATTTTGGGGGTTGTCACCACCAAGCCAAGACATTGGTGGGTGTTCGACATGTTCACATACCACCATCTCGAGGTGTGTTAGTGTAACGTATTTGTACGTGAAGGTGTCGAGTCTAGTAAAGTCCAATGTTGTTTTATGCATGGTACCAACAAATATTAGTAATGTTTAAACTATCTCATGGTTTTTACCCTCAGGTTTACAGAGGGATATTCCATGTGAATACCTTGAGTTATTGTACGTGTATAGTTTAGTAGTTCTTATACTCCTGTATGTACTTCTACTGTTTAAAGTCTCCAACAAGTGTTAAAAGTTAGAAAATATTATAGTTGGTTGAAAACTCCAACAAATGAACAACATAATGATAATCATGAAAGAGGAATTTTTTTTTTTTTTTTTTAAAGTGACCCTCGAAAGAGAGTATCCCTTGCTTCTTTGCCTTGGTAAGCATAGGAGCTACATGCAACAGGTCATTGTGCCAAAATGCTTCATATTGTTCCAAATATCGTGACTGGGGTGACTGGGGTCCCTCTCCTTCATACCAATTAAGCTGTATCCACCCTTATGTTGTGTTTTTGAAATGGAACACACAAAGATAGTATATCTGTTAACTACTCCTTTTTTATAAAAATGTATAAAAATAATTAATTATTCACTATAAATTATATTAATAAGGACACTAAAAGCATAAAAGGTGTCCTATTAAAAACATTGAAGTATTTACTTCTAAATTAATCATACAGGATTATCTAAACCATGCTCATCATGTTTTTACTATTGGGTAATTTTAGTTGATTCTCATCATCCAAAGGTCAACAATCTCCTAGAATCGAGGGGTAGTTAAAGTTGACAAACTCTTAGATTCATCCACTTTGCAAACAACCAAATTCAGTGATCTTGTTTTCTTTAGCAGTCAAAATGAAAAGCAAATGAAGACATGATATATTTTATGGACAAGACCAAATTGCTAAAATTAGTGATGGTTATACTCAATACTCGGAATAATACTACTAAATATACAACATCTTGTTAATTATTCCTTTTTCTAAGATTATGGATGGCTATATATAAAACCTTAGTTACCCAACAATCATCTTAGAATTTTCATTTTTGTTGTAAATAAAATATTCTGGTCTTGAATTAAACCTACGCACCCTGGAGCAATTGCAAGGTCACAATGGCGAATGGTGGTGTTCTGTTATTAGGCTTGATGATCGCGATTTTATCAGTTTATGGAGCTGAAAGCAGACTCAGTGTTCACCGTGGCCTTGCGACTACCGGCCCCGCCACGCCCCCTGGAGTTTTCGATGTCGCTAAGTATGGCGCTGTGGGTGATGGCTCCCCAGCTACTACTGAGGATGGGGACAATGCCAATTCTTTGGTATGTTAACATTGTTTCCACAACCTCCATTTTGTTAAGCACTTATGTATGTAGAGAAGTATGCAAAAAAATTACTCCCTCCGTCCCGAAATTAGCTTTCAAAAAATAGGAGGGAACAATATTTTAGGTGAGTGTTTTTAGACAAATTTACCATTATAGTAATAGAAGGAATAAAAAATAAAAGGGAAATTTTAATGTGAGAGATTAAAGTAAGAGAGAGAGATATTATTGTGAGAGAATAAATAATAGAAAGAGTGAGTGATTGGAGAGAGAGTGTATTTTTTTTTATTGTATTTGTAAGTTAGTGGAGGGGTATAATAGAAAAGTTACGGGATTTTATGGGTTTTGAAGCTAATTTTGGGACAAAAAATATGGTGTTTTTGAAAGCTAATTACGGGACCAAGGGAGTATGTAGGAATGTTTAACAAAGCGCTCTATATAAGTCCAGTAATACATTTCAAATAACAAGTGATAATTTAAGACTGAAAACTGATAATAACCATTTTTACAAAAATTACTACATAGGATCGTCCCATGCAAGACTTGATTGACTATGTAAAAATCTCTATTAAGAACTTCTTTCTAACTTCTAATTGTTAGGTAATTCTCAATTATCTCAACATTCAGGCATCTCACACATTATTATTATTATACTTATTAACCAGAACCACAAATAATATGGTGGCCTGTAAGCAAGCAATTATTATATGCGCACTTAGCGCTGAAAGTAAACGATTTAACCAAGTGAGAGCGTAACTATAAATGCAGGCATTTATCAGGGCGTGGAGGGAAGCATGTGATAGCACAGGGGTGACAAGAGTAGTAATCCCAAAGGGGACATTTCTAATAGGGCCTGTTCTATTTTCTGGGCCGTGCAAAGCAACCGTTACAGTTGAGCTTCAGGGCACTGTGTTGGCTGACCCTGATATCACTCTCTATACTGAACCTCATTGGCTCTTATTTGAGAATGTCGACAGTGTCACTCTCACCGGCACCGGCATCGTCAACGGCCAAGGTGAAAAGAACTGGAAGTTCGCTGATTGCAAAGGGAAGGCCGATTGCTCTCCTCTCCCTACAGTAAGGCACCTACATATTATATCTTCTTCTTCTTGCTTAGACTTTTGGTTTATTCGTTTTCATTTTGACTGAATGAATAATTTTTCGTTCTCTGAATAGTTGTCGTATTGAGCCCCAACATATTGTATGGTAATTGGTGGGTATCTTGTTATATGATCCTAGGGACGCATATTAAAATCCCTGCGTTGATTCTAGTTAAATAGTTACGAATATAATGGGTTTTACACCTCCCTTGTATCCGTAAATTGAAAAAAAAATAGCCTGAGTGATGAGAAATTATTAGGTGGTCAAAGACCACTAGTCCCTTTCTCACAATGTAGAGTTGTTAATTACAAGTTTTTATTTATTGGAAGTGTTCAAAGTGGGCTTCACAATGTTATAATTGTGAGAAGAAGACTAGTGGTAGTTCCAAACCACCAAATAAATTCTCAGATTGAGCATCATTTTGATTTTAGTACATTGATAATATCTTCACATTTACTTTTTGTAAGAGGGAGATTAGTGTAGAAAACATAGTCGCCTGAGCCGCCGAGGCTATTGAGCACTTAAGCTGAATCAAATTAAACATGCATGGGCAAATTGCTTTTGAAGCGAGCCTTAACCGAGCCAAGCTTAACTGGATCCCAAAACACTTTGAACGAACCAAATTATCCGACATGTTACGACAAATCATTCGTTTGTTCGATTTTAAATATATGTGGATAATGCACATGTTCTTTTTATAATATATACTATTGGAATCATTTGATAAAATTAAATGTTCCTAATTGCGTATTTGCTTTGCAGTCGATCAAATTTCACAGGGTGAACAGTAGTGTGATTGAAGGAGTCCAATCACTTAATCCCATGTTCTTCCATGTTTTCATTACCAACAGTCACAATGTTACCGTCCGTAATATAAAGATAACCGCTCCTGGAAATAGTCCCAACACAGATGGTATTCACATCGGCAGCTCCGATCTCGTTACTGTTGATAACTCCATCATTGCAACTGGTGATGATTGTGTGTCCATTGGACATGGTGCCAAGAATGTTACTGTCACCCGCGTTACATGTGGCCCAGGACATGGTATCAGGTAAAGAAACCAATATCCCACTATTTGAATTGTAAAAGATAATACTAAACAAAACCATTATCGATCTGCGTGTATGCTTGAATGATAACCAATAAGCCTAGAACATATTAGTAAGAGGAGATAATCTAAAACCTAATACTTATATTATACTTTTCATTAAAACAAAAACTTACACGGACATAGTGTATTGTACAAATGTATATGCCACAAAAGTCACCACTTTTTTGAACGAAAACAGTCTCAATTTTCTGAAAGAGATTCACCTTTTCAACTTAGACAAGTCATTAATTATGTGAAAATTACCCTTATTTTGAAAAAAGTCACCCTAATCTATACTATACACTTGGTTTAAACAAATTTTAATCTTTGTTAGTTCCTTTAATGTTTACTAGTGTCGGGAGTCTTGGCAAGTACGATAACGAGGAAGAAGTGTTGGGCGTGCTCGTTAGAAACTGTACGTTCATTGGAACCACAAATGGTGCAAGAATCAAGTCATGGCCAGGGGAGAAGGAAAACAAAGCTTCAGCAATCACATATGAAGATTTGGTGATGGACCATGTACAGATTCCAGTCACTATTGACCAGCATTATGGCAAGAAATCAAGTCCTCGGGTAAGAACTTGAGACAACTTTTTATCCTGCTTGTTATAACTCAAAAGTGTACTATACTGATATATACCTGGTTTTGTAACTCGTATTTATATATATCCATCTTTGTAACCCTATAACCCTTAACCCAAGGACCATCAGGAACGGTGGTAATTTGGTAAGCCAATATCATGCATGGGTTTAATTCCCCACCCCATGTCTCTTGTTTGCACATATTCACGATTGAACACGGGAGTCTGAACATGTCGTAACGGAAGGCATCTTAATTGTAAATTCACTAGCACATTCCTTTTGATTACGTACACCAAGGAATGAATGAAGAAAAGTAAAGCCTGACGATAATTTTATTACAGTAATAATTATTGTTAACCATGCTTACCTTTGTAGTTCATATATATTGTGAATTCAAAATGTTGTTTTTCCAAGCAGGAATCTACCGTGAAGGTAAGCGACGTCCACTTCAGGAACATAAGAGGAACCTCAGGTTCAAAGGCATTGGTTCATTTTGCATGCAGCCAAAAACTGCCCTGTGAAGGTATTGAGGTTGCTGATATCGACCTCGTCACCGACGCAAGACCCGGCGTCCTCCGCCACAACAAGGCGGCGTTGGAGTCTCCGGTCACCTGTTTGAATGCCCAAGTAGTCTTTAACGGCAAACATGACGGCATTGCTTGCTAACTTAATAATTCTTTATTAATTTAGTTAGCGCGGCACGTTTTGTTTTGGAACAGCCCGAAAAGAAAAGGAAAAAGAGAAAAACAACAAGAAGAAGAAGACCAGAATTAAAATCCAAAGCTTTTCAAGTATATGACGAAAAGCTTTCCCCCATTAATGGAGCTTGTTATATTTCTAACACTATACATTTCAATAGACAGCTTGTATATATAGTCTTGTTTTTTTCCTTTTATTTTTTATTTTTTGGGTTTTCTCAAATCAATACTTATTATGCATTTATGCAAGCTGCGCCTTGCTCCTAATCCTAGAATACGAATATGTATACTTGATCTGAATTTATTTCAGATTTCTTTTAATTTACATGAAACTATGATATGATTATTATATAAATAATAATATTGACAGCTCTTGTCCAGATTTTTTTTGCGGGCAAAAGCAGTCTCTAGTTTAATTCCTGTGTTTTCATGGCTGAAGCTTGTGAGATTGTTATAGCATCTGTCGCTTTCAAAATATGAAAATTCGTACAAAATAGTTGTTGTTTTTATTTAGATATTAATTTACTTAAATTAAATTTTTTTGCTCTGTGTGTTATGAGCAAACTAACACACACATACATGTATCATGAGGGAGTGGTTCAAACGACTGCAATACAAATATTACAAATTCCACCCACCATTCAATTATAAATGGAGGGTATGAGACTTAAAACCCTAATCTCAAACTAAGTGAATGTGAATTTGTTGCATTAATCAAATACATGGAATCCTGAGATGATAAACAATTTTTCTCATAATTAAGTAGGCCTTATTACTCATGAAACCGCAAATGCAAAGTCTTGTATGCAGTTGATTTATACGGCGGACCAAGTACTAGTCACCTCTTAAAAGTATGTAAGATCTCCCAATATTATGAGTGGGAGTCACCCCCAATGTATAAGAGTTAGCTTAAGGGAAAAAAAAATAAGGTGAAAAGAATAGAGCCTAACTCCCTATAAAAGGTAAAATGTACATAACATGATTTGTTGGATTAGGGTATGTTTGGCAAAAAAAGATGGCTTTTCAATAAAAGTTTGCAGCTAGTTTTATCAACACTCAACTACCAAATAATTTGTTAGATTATTTTTAATTTACAGCTACATGATGTTACATGTACCAATCTTTGAGCTTTAGCTACCAAAATAGCTAGTTTAATTTATCACCATTTTATAGCAGTTCACTATTTTCTACTAATTCATTTCTTATTTTAACATTTCACAACTATAGCGACAAGTAATTATATCAAACATAGCCTTAACTTATCATTTAGAAAAGAAATGTTATCCAAAGTCACATGAATAGAAGAACAGGACCAGGCCCATACAGAAAGCCCAATCCAAGCTAAGTGAAACTCAACAAGAGCGGGTTTTGTCATGATCCCACTTTGCGAGATCACCTTTGAATAAGTCTTTTGGGTCGTAGGCCTAACCTTTAATTTCAAAATGTGTTAGGAATTAAAGGTGCGAAAAAAATACGTAGCAAAGTAAACAACGATGAAAAACCATGAATATATTATGTCTCGCCAAATTGGGTTTTAGGGGTAGTAGTTTGCACAATTGTGCTTTAGGAAATTGCACGATCGATCATCTACATGTCTTTATACAAACGACTTCAACTAAATTACTAATTGAATATAATTAGACGACTCCTTTTCCAAGCCAAATTCCTGTATTTATACTCAACCACAACTAGATAACTTCACAAATTGCTTACAATATTATATTTCATATTTGCGCAAACTTGGAAATATATGAAATTAATTACGTCAACATAAGGTTGTAGTAAGATATGGCAAATGTTTGAAATGTATCATGCAAATCAACCCGAAAAACCAAATTTTCTCCAAAATCTGTAAAATGGGCCAGTGTTCCACCTGATTGGCCGACCCTTACAGAAAACGATTGTGCATATGGCCTCACCGCCCGATCGAGTTAGTCTCATCAGCCGCCATAAAAGTCTCCTAGGTCTTATACCCTATACCTAGATTTTTGTTGATCTCGACTTCTTTTCGATCGGCTCAAACCTAAACTGTCCAATTCAAACCCTACCTGATTGACCTGTTTGATAGGTCAATGTATGACTCAACCTTGTGATGAATACCTATTAAGGCCCCGTTTGTTTTAGTAAATGTCGGTTTCGACTATCGGTTTCAACTTGTCAAACCGATAATTGCTGTTTGTTTACAAAAAATTCTATTTCCATACCGATTGCCGAAACCCCCTCGGTAAGGGTTTCTGAAACTCCCCATCCCCCATGGGTTTGGACTTCGTGGAATCGCGTTTCAGCTTTTAGTTTCAATTTTTTTTACTTCCCCTCGTTGCCATTTACCTCTGCCATGGCTGCCCAAACTACATCAACCGTAGTCCAGTACCACTATTAACAAATTATAAAGCTCCATCTCAGTGAAAATTCCAGCCACATACTTAGATAGATAGAGAGAAATGATGAGAGAGAGAATGGTGATGGAGAGCAACGAAGGTTGGTGACGGCGACAATGGCGGTGCACCTATACAGAAGGAGTGAGGTAAGAGAGAGACTGAGCTTTGTCTCAGAGAGAGTTACATGAGTGAAATGGTGGGTAACTTAAATTGAGAATAAAAAATAAATTTTAGGTTTATGAATGTGAACGAAACAAGTTATATGGGGTATAGGTTTCTGAATCCATACCCTTATAATTTTATTTCTCGTTCCAATCCGAAACCCAAATTTGAACCAAACGCCACCTAAGGCATCTATGACTCGTATTCTAGAACTTTTGGTCTTTTGTTATTCTCATACCTAGTGTAGAAACTAGCTTATACATGAACCCAAACAATAATGTAAATTTTTGATTAATATTCAGATTAATGAGATTTTAGTCTTTAATATTCAATAGGTGGACACTTGCTTGATTGGTCTAGAAGCTTGATCTCATATAGGACGGGCCTTCGGGTCAAAAAAATAAGGATCAACTCAGCCAGCGAGTGCGGACTGTTCGGGCCAAATTTTTCGGTATTTTTTCTTTCTTTCTTCATTTAGACATGACTTTTGATCCGGTTATGTTTTGTGTTTTTTTAATCAACACAAAGTTTTGAGTATGATAAAAATAAAAATAAAAATAAATTAAATTAAAATAAAATCCAATAAGAAACGAATATACCTTATATATACTTTTTGAGGAATATATTTATAAAAACTTGTGCAAAGTGAAGATTGCACAAAGAATTTTGACTTATAAGTAAGATTTTTTGTGGGGAATCCCCTTGTAAAATTGATTTTTTTTAGAAAAAAAAACCCTTATAAAAAAAAAAGTTGGTGGGAAACCCCTTATAAAAACAAAAGACCATGATGAACACACCTTAAGTCATTTTTCGACCAATTTAAATGACATTTTGACCGATTTATCCTCTTCTTTTAATAACATAAATACATAATGTATATTTTAAGTGAATATATGCTGAAAGGATAAGGGTAAAACGGTCAAAATCTCATTTAAATTGGCCGTAAAATGATTTAAGGTGTGTTCATCATGGCCTTTTGTTGTTATAAAGAGTTCCCCACAATTTTTTTTTTATAAAAGGATTTTTTGTCATAAAGTCCATTTTATAAGGGGTTCCCACCAAAAATCCCTATAAGTACTAAATTTCTTTTCAAAACTATCGGAAAAAAAAACCTAGACAAATAAAAAAAAATGGGACAAACACAATTTGGGTCAAGCGCAATGCCATTTTGCCTGACCTTTGGTCCAAAATCGAACTAAGTCGGATTGGGGCTGTGTTTGGCATAAAAATTCAGCTTTTGGGTAAAAGCTACAGCTTGAAACTTGCAACTTCTTAATTTTTTCTCTCACCTACCAAACAGAGATTTTAGCAAAGCTACAGCTACAGCTCACAGCTACAGCTGATTTTTGAAAGCTATTCATAGTAGCTTTCACTTGACAGCTAGATTTT
>BSSO01008586.1:0-10010 GCA_030267885.1 Mesembryanthemum crystallinum
CAAAATATTACTATTAGATTGTATCAAATCGGAATTAATATGTGGGTTTAATTTATAAAAATATATTGAATATTTTTTTTTTTTTGATAATTATTTTTTTCATCAGATTGCTACCGTACATAGAACATCAACATATATATTCAGGCATTTAGTATAGCAAAAGATTACTATTAGATTGTATCAAATCGGAATTTAATATGTGGGTTTAATTTATAAAAATATATTGAATGTTTTTTTTTTTTTTGTTTGAAAAAATTATTTTTCTTCATATTATTACCGTACATAGAACATCAACTAAAGAAAATGCTTAACTATATATATTAATTCATGTTTAGACATTTATAGATAGATTCGATCTAATTAGTTGTTAGCGATTCTTATCTACGGGCGCTCCATATGTTTACGATATAGCTTAAAATATATATATAATAGGCTTTGCGGTAACTAAAATATATTTTTGTTAAAATAGATACTTATATAACTTACATATTTATTTTTAGCAAATTATTTACCGTTCTGCCATATTTAAATACGTATCTAAATAATACAAAAAAACATGTTAGCTACAAGTTCGCTACAAGTTACTTTTAAGTTATACCAAAACTGTATGGCATACATATATAAAAAACATCGTATATTTTATAAATATTTATTGAACATTTTTTAAAAAAACTTATTTTTATTCGAATTACTACCCTATATAAAGCATCAAAAAATACAAAATACTTGACCAAATATATTATTTTATGTTAAAAACATTATGGATAATATTGATCGTAGTTATCGGTTAGCGAAGCTTATATACAGGCGTTCCAAATATTTATTAAGTTACTTAAAATATATGCAACAAACTTTGCAGAAACTAAAATATATTATTGTTAGAATAAGTACTGTATAAAATATATATATATATATATATATATTTTTAGCAGGTAAATAAACTTTCTCCCATATTTAAATATGTATCTAAATAATGAAAAAAACATGTTAGCTACAAGTTTGATACATGTTACGTTTAAGTTATACCAAAATTATACGGTATTCATGTATAATATCAACTTTTTTGTGCTTTCCTTACATAGCATATTTTATTCTATATGCATGTTTGAATTTGTTATTTATTTATGACTTTGTTCTTATTATAATTTTTGTAAATGATAATTTTTTTTTTTTTGGTTTATCTACAGGTCTTCTCTTTTAAGTTCTGATCAACATCTGTTTTTCTATATCGCGTTTGGTTCTGTAACTTCATTTCAGGTATTGATAACATATGTCATTACAATCATTTATAAGCATTGTATTTTATTATAATTATTTTTTCTTTATAATGTTTTATCGTATTGGAAATTATATTTTTTTATGTTAATTTTAAGGTCATTTTTTCTTTTCTTTTCAAAAATTTTTTTTTTTAATAATCATCGGAGATGGACGAGACCGAGAGTAGCAACAGGGGTTTGTATAGACGAAAGTCTCGATTAAGATGTACAGACGAACCCAATCGTTCACCTGAATGCGCCACATGTCTATGACATTAAATTAGTTGCTTAGTTAAATTATTGTATGCTTATCATAGCCTACCGATTATTTTACTTTTAAATCAAACAACATTCATTCTAAAGGTATGAAGAATCCGCCTCAACATCCATACACACTTCCGTTACCGTCGATATGCCAGTTTTGTGGTGCTAAGTTATTTAGACACGAAACAGTTTATTTGTGTTGCTCAGCGGGAGAAATACGTCTCGCTTCTAACTCGGTACCAGACATCCTTCGACGTCTTTATACATCTGGCGATGAGATGTCATTGAATTTCAGAAAATACATTATCTTGTACAACAGTCAATTTGCTTTCACATCATTTGGTGTGAAGAAAGACAACGACCTTGCTCGAAGAGATCGTGGTATATACACGTTTAGAGTTCAAGGTCAGGTGTATCATTACATAAACGACATATTACCTGACAGTAATACTCCTAGATATCTTCAACTTTACTTTTATGATACGGAAACTGAATTTTACTATCGTCAAGCTGTCAGTTCGGAATTATCGCCGGAAGTTATTAGTATATTAATGGATGTCATGCGAAATAATCCGTATACATCTTTCTTTCGATCTTTGAGAGACGTTGGTATCGACGAAAATCTTTCTATTGTCCTTCGTTCTGATCCTGATCAAGATCAACGTACTCATAACACACCTACTGTGTCACAAATTGCTGCTATATGGATTGAAGATAATCATTCGTCTGAAGCTCTAAGACGTGATATTGTAATACATGCTGGGTCACGCAGTAGCCATCGAATTTTACATTATTATGGGTGTTATGATGCTCTTCAATATCCAATGTTGTTTCCATTCGGTGATACGGGATGGCATCGAAATATTTGGAGACGTACGAATAGTCGTCGACATCGACAAGAACCTTACAGTTTTCCTATAAATGAAGTTCTTGTTCAAAATGTTGACGACCTACTTGAAGCAGAAGAAGAAGGTCTTTTCTAACTTTTCTTTGTTTTTAATTAAGTTTTTTGCAACGGCTATTGATTATACCAAACCGCTTTTTATATTAACTCTTTCACATTGCCAGTCATGAGCGGCCCACGATCCTCCAATAAAAAGGTTTCTTGTCGAGAATATTATAGTTATCGACTCCAGATTCGTCCTTTTGATACTTCTGTTTTACTCCGATGTGGACGTCTGCTACAGCATTATGTTGTTGACATGTACATCAAGATCGAAACCGGACGTTTGGATTTTCTGCGAAATAATCAGGACACTATACGTGCGGAGCTATATCAAGGTATTTTGGACAGCGTTCGTATTGGTCAAACAGAAACTACTGACATAGGACACCATTTTATTCTACCTCCTTCATTTATTGGTGGTCCACGTGATATGAAACGTCGATATCTTGACGCGATGGCCTTAGTACAAAATTATGGAAAACCAGATCTATTTTTAACCATTACATGTAATCCTTCGTGGCCAGAGATTAAAGAAGAATTATCTGCATATGAAGAAGCACAAAATAGACCTGATCTTGTTACTAGGGTATTTCGCGCAAAATTAGCAGAGTTCAAAAAAGATATTGTTGACAAGAAATTATTCGGGAGTGTCGTGGCATTCGTATATGTTGTTGAATTTCAGAAAAGAGGCTTGCCTCATGCACACTTCCTTATTATTTTGGATTCCCACAACAAAATACGCTCAGCTGATCAATATGATGCTCATGTGTGTGCTGAAATTCCTGATAGTTGAAAAAAAAAACATCTATATGACGCTGTTCTGAAACACATGATGCACGGTCTTTGCGGAGTATATAACCCAAAGAATCCGTGCATGAAAGATCAGATCTGTAAAAACTACTATCCTCGCAGCTTTGCCGAATCAACGACAATAGGTCGTAATTCTTATCCTATATATAGGCGGCGTAACGACGGTACAAAGGTACGCATACGTGGTGCCATTTTGGATAATCGTTGGGTTATTCCGTATAATCCATTCTTACTTGCCAAATATGATTGTCACATAAATGTGGAGATATGCTCAACGATTAAAGCCGTTAAATATCTATACAAGTACATATACAAAGGTCATGATCGCATACAATTCTCTATTCAACTGAGTTCTGGTATTAGTCCAAACGATGAGATCAGTTTATTTCAGTCTGCTAGATGGATATCTGCTCCTGAAGCTGCTTGGCGTATTTTTGGGTTTCTTCTCAATGATATTTACCCGAATGTTGTTAATCTGCAAGTTCATCTTCCAAACATGCAGACAGTTTTGTTTCGCACTAATGAAAGTTTGCAAAACATCGCTGATCAGCGTTGGCCAACAAAAACTATGTTGACGGGATTTTTTGAGAGAAATCGAGTTGATCCCCATGCTCGTAGTTATACATATAGTGAATTTCCCAGGCACTATGTATGGCATCCGAAAAAAAATGAACGATGCTGGATGCCCCGTCTAAAAGGCACCGCAGTGGGGCGATTAATAAATGCCAGTCCAGTTGAAGGAGAACGATTTTACCTGCGTTTGCTTCTAGCTAACGTCCGAGGTCCTTTATCTTTTGAAGATTTACGGACCGTTGGTGGAATAATGTATTCTTCTTTTCAAGAAGCGGCATATCATCATGGTCTCCTTGAAGCTGATAATTCTATTGACCAGTGTTTAGAAGAGGCGAGTCGTTTCCAAATGCCTAACATTTTGAGAAGATTATTTGCTACTTTGCTTATCTATTGTAGACCTGAAAGACCCCGATTGTTACTGGACAAATTTTATGCGGAACTTTCGGATGATTATTGTAGCTCTTTTCCTGATGATGCAAGAAAAGTCCGGAGACTGACTCTTCAAAGCATAAGTCGCTTCATTGAGTCAATGGGAAAAAAATTTGAAGACTTTCAATTTGAAGGTTTACGGGTTGAAGAAGATTCGGACAAAACCATTGCCAAAGAAATAGAGGAAGAGTTGAATATTCCTATTTCTCCTGAAGATGTAAATGCTGTAAACTTGCTTAACTGTGAACAACTACGTGCTTTCAAATGCATTTTTAACAGAGTAAAGCGCGAACAACCGGGTTCTTTCTTTGTTGACAGTCCCGGTGGAACTGGTAAGACCTTTCTTTACTCTGTATTGTTAGCAAATGTTAGAGTTAAGGGAGACATTGCTCTTGCTGTTGCTACCTCTGGTATCGCTGCCTCCAACATGTCAGGCGCCCGTACTGCCAATTCGAGATTGAAAATACCTTTAGACGTCGACGAACATCAGAGTATCAACATTTCGAAACAAAGTGCTTTAGGAACTTTAATTCGATTAGCTAAGTTGATTATATGGGATGAAGCATCAATGGCCAGAAGACAGGCGATTGAAATGTTTGAAAAAATGCTACGTGATGTTTGTTCTAATGATTTGCCGTACGGCGGAAAAATTGTTGTATTTGGAGGTGACTTCCGTCAAGTATTACCTGTCATACCTAAAGGTTCCGTCCAAGAGGCCGTTGATTCAAGTTTAGTCATGTCCCATCTGTGGAAAGGTCTTCAGAAAATTCATTTAACTCAAAATATGCGTGCGATACACGATCCTGCTTTTAGTAGATTTGTTCTCCGTGTTGGTGATGGTGTTCCTCCATATGATGACGGAAGAGATATAATGTTACCACAACATATCGTGATACATGCTTCATCTGATACCTCATCCGTTAACGAGCTCATGGATGCGATATTTCCAGAAATATATGATCCACACATGAATCCATTGGACTTGACAAGAAAAGCAATCCTGGCACCTACTAATGAGGACACGCAAACTATCAACTCTTTTTTAGTTGATCGGCAATCCGGTGAAGCACATGAATACAGAAGCTTTGATGAAGCTGTTGATAATTCAGCTGAAAATTATCCGATAGAATTCCTTAACACTCTTCATCCAAATGGAATGCCTCCACATCAGCTGATATTGAAGCTGAATAGTCCTATTATTTTGCTTCGCAATTTAGACCCTATTTCAGGACTTTGTAACGGAACAAGGCTATTATGCAAAAACTTTTTTGCAAATGTTATTGATGCCGAGATAGCTGTCGGGCATCACAAAGGAGAGAGAGTTTTCATACCACGTATTCCGCTACAACCGTCACCTGGCGATAAATATCCGTTCAACTTCAAGAGGAAGCAGTTTCCAATACGGTTAAGTTTTGCTATGACAATAAACAAAGCACAGGGACAGACACTAGACAAAGTTGGTATCTATCTTCCGCAGCCTGTTTTTTCTCATGGTCAACTATACGTTGCTCTTTCCAGAGCAAGAAAGAGTTCAGAAATAAAGATCGCCATTGAATCGAAAAGTTTAGACTCCGACAATTGGCGAAAAACAAAAAATATTGTATGTTATGAAATTTTAAAACGTGCTGGCATACTGTAGAGGTATATCTTCACATATTTAACTTAGTTATCATATCGTGTTTCTAATTATATAATTACTTTCTACTATTACATATTTGTTGTTATTTATTATATCAATTTGCATTCCTTACAGAAAATGTCGACAACAAAGAGACTAAGTTTGGAAAATGTTACCGATACCAGTTACAACTTTGTTACCAGAGTCACAGTTCTTGACAAACAGCAACCGAAGCGTTCACGAGCTGGTGATAAAATGTTACAAAATATCATCTTGTCCAGCGAACAGGTATCTTCATTTACGTCATATTTAGATTGGAATATATGATAGTTTACAATAAATAAGATTATTTTCATTTTGTCAGGGAACTGAAATGAAAGCAACAATCTTTAATGATGATATCGGTTTATTTAGTAAAACTTTGGAAGCCAACAATGTGTATGATATTGTCAATCCAACAATCAGCCGTATTCCAGAGACCTATAGGAGTGGCGCTCAATTATATCAAATGGTCATAAAGTCAGCTACTAAAGTTGTCGAAATAGGATCGTCCTCCCAGCGTATGCCACCTTCATACTGGATTTCACTTGACAATGTTGTTGCTTATGTCGACAAACCTCAAAGAATAGGTAACTTATTTTGCTATTAAATAAACATATTTTATTATTACATAAAAACTATATGTTTTCTTTTTCCGTTATTTGATCATCTAACAATCAATAGTTTGCATTTTTTTTTTACAGATGTTGCAGCCATAGCTGTGCATGTGCGTGACACAAGAACCGTTCAAAGTAAAAGCTCTGGCGAGTACCGTGACGTCCGTGATATTGTACTTGTTGATGCAGCGTATGTAACATCGACTTTGAACCGAATGCTTATTTGATTTCATTGCGATTCGTAATTTTGTTTTTTATCCAATATTGCATTAACATCATTTTGCAGACTAAAACCCGTCACACTATCCATATGGGGTGATTTGATAACCACTCAGGCAACAGAAATTGTCCGAAGTATAGACGATTTGCCCATTGTTGTTGCAACTTATATGAAATCTAATAATTTCAACGGTATTCTTTTATTATTCGGCGTATAATTTATCAACTATGTTAATTATCGATCATTTGGTAATCTGATTATTAATTTTTGAAAGTAGGAGGGTCGTTAGGGACAACATTGTCTTCAACATTGACATGCAATTCAGATAATGATATTGCAAATACCCTTCGTCAATGGTAACAGTTCAAATTACATACATGTACATGTCTATATTGGGTTTTTTTTTTTTTTTTTCTCTTTCTCTTGCGTCTGAATTGTAAAGTAAAAAAAAAAAAATTGCAGGAAAAATGACAATATTGAGGCCATTATAAATATAAAAAATCAATTCACTGTACCAAGAGAGTTCGTCAGTTTGACTCCGACTGATGCTGCAGTTCGACCCATTAGTTACTTACGGGAACAACAGGTAACTATATTGTCTTGTTTACCCATAATTTGGTCGTTAAATATTTCATATCTAAATTTTTCTTGATCGTATAGGATAGCATGGAAATTTGGATTAAAGGGACAATATCCAAAGTTGTAAACATGAAGAAGTTATATTATGCATCCTGTCATTCATGTAATCAAAAAACTTACGTCCCGTTTGGCACTGAATTCGAATGCAACTATAAACATATCCACGTCGGAATCTGTCGGCCAAGGTATAATACAATCACTTGTTAAATTATATTATATTACTAATCAGATTTACATCTCTAAATTTTACCTGCTATTTTTTTCTTTCTACACTAAATGATTCAGGTGCTGCATAAATATTGAATTTAGCGACGATAGTGGAATGATTGAATTAACTTTCTATGGAACGCAAGCTGAGCGAATTCTTCACAAGACAGCATCTGAGATTATGAACATGTCTACAGAGGTTATTCAACTAAAATCAAAAATTTATTACACCCTATTTTCATATATCTAATATTCTGACCATCTTGTCTTACAATTTGTAGGATAACGATAGGTTTGTGGCTGTTACATTAGAAGCTTTGAAAGGCAGAATGTTTTATGTTCTGATGGCTTCAAAATTTGTTGAAGGCTACGGCACCAAGCAGCTACGTTGGAAAGGAATACACATAGTTGAATCTGACGCATAAAATCGTTTGCACAATCATCCTGAAATGTGTTTGATATGTATTATAATGTAACATGTCTCAATCATAATGAAAATAAACTACGTACCCAATGTACATACGTATAATATGTATATATTGAACTTCTTGTTTTTAATATAAATACAAAATTAAGCGTTTGAATGTGCTGAAATTGCTTATTTTAATACAAATATTATATGCACTCTACAATTACTAAAATTAAAATTTACAATCTACTACAAAATTATGGTACCTGTCGATTAGAATCACAACACGCTGGTTTACCATTTTCCACTCATATCCTATATTTTGCCAGTCATTCTGACAACGTACGCTTGCATTTCTCGCACGATGCTTTTAGCTTCGTTTGGCATTTATTACTTATACAACAACAATGCATTTTTTTTTTTTTTGCTGTGTTCAGGTGTTTCAGTGATGTTCTTATCCTGTCAACCCGATATATACACCAAACTGGTTCAAAATAACATGTTGTAATTTTGACAAGCATAACTTCACCTCAGTTGTCATCAAATGTATATCCTATACATTTCATCTTAATGTTTGTACATCCACGTAAATTTCATTTCGAAAAATACATAAAACTTATCGGATTGTCACGACAATATGTACCGCTGTTTATAAAAAAAATCTCTTTTCATGTATATCATGTATTAAACGGTCGCTCATCTTCCCATCTACATGATAGACCTACATTTAACATTTCCATTCACATGACTCATCCATATGGTTTATTTCACAACTGGACACGTTGTATTTCTCAAATACGTGTCTTATAAATATCTCTACATCCATGACTATTAATACAAGGCATTGCAACGAAGTTCTTCGTAGCGAAAAAAAAAAGGAATTGAGTTCTCGCTATAGGTCTGCATACCACAACTATATATATAAATATTTTTCTTTTACAATTTATATACGCATGTGCTAATGTTTTGTTTGTTTGTTTGTTTTTTTCGTTTCAGCGGTTACAATGGAATGGCCACGAATAACCATAGAAGTCAACATCAAATTCATCTTAGGTGATATGCTAAAACAGTTAAATCTTTCGCCCGCGGAATATGGAGTTCACGCAGCAACAGATGATGAAATTTGTGCTTTTGTACAAATAACAGATACACCAAATGGCAAAGAACCTATTCGGTTTATCGGATGTCCTTCAACTGATCTAGAACCCTCCGAACAAAATGCAGCGCGTCATGCTATTACATTTTTGAAGGAACTCTACGACTGCGATATTGCTGACGTCAACTACTTTAAACTCAAGATGCTTGAATATGAACACAAGCAGTTAAATCATGAATATGATTTGTTGTTCAGGAAAAGTTCTTTTGTATAATCTATTACAAAATAACTGCCCTTTAAAATTGTACTTTTCGTTTCTCATGTGAATTATGTCATAAGTTTTTTTTTTAATTTTTTTTTTGTTTTTTTTCTTCCTCTTTGGTTTCTTTCATGGCACGATTTTTCCCCTTTCAATATGTTCCTCTACATGTAGTTTGAACTTGTGTGTTGTAGTGATCTTTGATTTTCAGACTTACTGCATATATAAATAAAATCTTTTTTACATTTCTGCTTCTGAAATTACATTTATGCTTTTGAAATTTTGATTTGCTTTTTACAATCTATCTTGCATCCACTAAATACAATAACTAAATAATTTTTTTTGTCACAAAGTAAAGTTGGCTGACGCGTGCGTAGCACGCGTCGGTCCAACTAGTATTAATAAATGAGAGAAATATAAAAGTCAAACATAGTCATTAAACAAAAAAAATGCATTGTAAGGGTATTATAGTCATTTTATGGCTTAGTGGGTACGCTGATCACTTTGTTGAAAGTTCAGGGGTACCCCAGGCACATTTCCAAAACTTTGGGTACTGCAGGCATTTCATCAAAGTACAGGGGTACCCCAGGAAATTTCCGTTAATTTTTTTAGTGATTCAGCAATAAAT
>BSSO01008587.1:0-10010 GCA_030267885.1 Mesembryanthemum crystallinum
TTAGCAAAATAAAGTGCGCCTTGCGTACGTGAGGCGTGCGCCTTCGCCTTGCGCCTCGCGCCTAGGCTCTAGAGACCCTTTGCGCCTCGGAGCGCCTCGCGCTTTTTAAAACTAAGAGTAAGAATATATTCTAATAGTCGAAGGAATCCTCTTCAAATAAACATCGAACTTTTTCTAAGAAGCCAGTTATGTTGGATCTCCATAAAAGAGAATTCACTGAAAGCCCCAACAAGCCCATGTGGAAGCTAAACACGCAACAAGATCCCAAAGAGAATCAATTTAAACAGAGAAACCCTTAAATATGCGACTTTCATCTGCACCAAAATGCATCATAAGGTAGCCATAACATGTTTTTCTTCTCTTATCCTTCCAAAACCTACACACCTCAGATGGTTAATCATGGTGGCTAGGCTTACCCACTCCACTTTGAACACCCTAACAACCTCCTTCGTAGAATATAATTTGTACTAGATCACTTAGTTTCACCCTAATCAGGCCATTCTCTGTTGGGCATATCATTTGTATTGATCCTACCCCAAACCATTGTCAAAAAATAGGCGTTGGCCTTAAGATGGACCTTGGATTTCCATCAAATTATACAAGGGGAAGTAAGAACTCTATTGGGGTGTATTAAGCTGGTTGTGGAGAACACACCAGAGGAATCACAAATTGTTTCCCTGAAAGGGAAAAAGATAACTAGTCTCCTAGTTGTGTCACCAATTGGGCAAGTATATGGTCCCCAAACACTGAGTAGCAATCTCGTAAACACTAAATAACCTTATTCTGGATTTAGGTTCCTTCTGTCTGATTTTGCATGGATTTGTTTGGGTGTTGAGAGGACCTTTTTAGGCTCTAGCATGTGATTGTCTATTATAACGGAAACTTTTCAAAGGAAAATCTATTATATGACGGAAACTTTTACCATGGAAACTATAATTACTCAGAAGAAAGTTGTTCCAAGTTGAGTTGTTTTGCTTGATCTCTTTAGATGCCTGCATTCTGGGCTATGCGGGTGAATTGTTTGACAAATTTGGCTTCCCTAATGTCAGTCCATACTCTTTCAAAATCGCTTCTTCTTCATCTACAACTTTTGTTGCTCTTAAATCCAATTTCCATCCGAGAACTTTGTTATTTTATCATCAAACACAAAGCCCTTTCTCTTGTCTACTGTCAAATGTAGTCCTTATATTTCAAGCTTGTGAAACTAAATCATATCAACTATTTCGACTAATTTTTACCTTTTTAGATGAGAAAATTTTATTTAACGGAAAGTGTAATAAGTACAAAGTATGAGGAGCAGGAGCCCTCAAAGGAACAAAAATATACATAAACAACGCTAAGCTACAAATCATCCCAATGACGATGAACATCAGTAAAACTCATGCACGTTTGGCTGACAAAGAAGCCAAGTACACCACCCAATCCCAAACCAAATCAAGAGGCTTGGACACCCTGAAAAAAAAAAAAAAAATACAAGAATTCTTATCTAAAAAAAATTAAAAAAAATACAAGAATTCTGTTTTAAAAGCAGAGGCACTAAAGAATAGCTAGAAGTGCGCACCGCCACAACACCTCGTTCTCCTTACCCCTACCAAATCCAACATACCTAGTCTGCATATGCTGATTAAGGACTATAAGGTAGAACGACAAAAAAATCTCTCTCCCTTTAATATCCACAAGCCCTCCCTAAATAGACCGTCGAAGTCACAATGCCAGGATATGTGCATATATGTCTCGCTAGCGCAGTGTTGTAACGCACACACATTCAGCAAAATAGCCCACGCAATTAGGTCTCCTCCGATGCAACATATTATGAGTGTTCACCTTACCGAGTGCCAAAAGTCCAAGCAAGAGTAAGCACCATGAGGGGAGCCTTAGACTTCCGAATGAAATTGGCAATTGGAAACGGAGGATAATGTGTCGGAAGGCTATGATGAAAGACGGATCAACAAGAGACCTGACGAATCTCCAACCCCCTTGAGTCACTTATGACAGCAAGATGAGTAGTATGCTAAAGACTAAGCAAAGAAGTGAGCTCCTCCATCTCTTATCATAGGAGCTCTTCTTAAATAAAGATCCCATCCATGTTGTTACGAGAGTAAAAGGCAGAAACGACCGGGGCACCATGGAGTATAGAGACTACTGATAATCCGAGGAAAGATGTCGAATTATAAAAGTGTGAGGAAAGCCCACTTCAGAGGGACTCACGGAGTGGCTCTGGTGTAGAGAAACTATCACAGATGTCACATTTCCATTTCCTGTTTTGACAACTTGGAAACTCAAGGAAACTTAATGGAAACTTCTTTATTTTCATAACATTTTTATCATTCACTTGACCTTTACAATCCCAAAATTACCTTTGTTTGCTGCTTTCTCTTCTAATATTGCCCAAGTGAACTCTAGAAGTTAATTTAAATTTACTACTATTAATAAAAAGTCAAGATAATTAAGGTTCCTCAGAAAAAAAAAATAAAAAATTAAGTTTTCTCTCTTTTTGCGTTTCCATGTTTCCAAGATTTCTTGAAAAATTACGTTTTGTGTTTCTTGTTTCCAATTTTCGCGTATCCGTTTCCGTGCAACATAAGTTAGAGGCCGTTTGGCCTAGTTTCTACCAAAAATAGTTTTTCCTTCACAGAGTTTCTATTTCTAGCCCATTCTAGTTTCTTAGAAACTCTTTGGGGAGGAAGAAGTGAGGAAGGAGGGGGAGGGAGGATAGAGATTTGTGAAGGAAAAACTATTTTTGGTAGAAGTTTAGGCCGAACGGTCTCTTAGTGGTGTTGTGTTGAGGCTATCTCTACTAGTTAATAATGGGAAGGAGTAAATTCTGTTAGTTTCAAGCCATTTGGGGGGATTTTAGTTTACTTTTTGGGATTTTAGTTTTTTTTTTTTTTGTAAGATTTTATTTGTGTTATGATCATCTCTCTCTCTCTCTCTCTCTCTCTAGTCCTTATTAACAGGGTGGTATTGATAGTAAGCTTCCAATTTATTAGTCTCAAAAGCCAGATTTCATCCAAAGGGCTCATTGACTTAACAAGCATATTGCACATAAAATTCTTTGTATACTATAGTGTGGTCTGGATAATAATAAATGGTAATAATAGGATGAAAGCAAGGAGCTGTAATGTTGTAATAAGGTAGATAAATAGGAATAAGTAAAAAAAATCGCGTGTGGAGATGATTTATCGGAGTTAGTGAAATTTATGGTATTCGAATGCCATTCTAAATGATGTGCTTTTACTAAGTGAAGTTACTTGTAGTCCATTGTGTCTGCCTCTTTCTCTGATTTTCTTTTGTTGCCTCATAAGTTATCATATCTGTTTGGTTCCAGGATCAAGAAATTATGTGAAATGGAGGCTTTGGGGCTTTCACGACTGACGGTCATAGTTCTTGATATGCATACGGATGTCAAGGGCTATTCATTGTTTACCATTCCACAAGTCAGGTAGGTTTGATTGTGTATTGGTGTTGAAATTTATGTTCCTTTTCATGTCACTACCCCTTTTGCGTCAGTACCCTTATGGAAAGAGTGGGTATCTTTTAAAATTAAACCGTTTGTCCTAGTGTTGAATGTTTTACTTACTTCTATAAGGTGCCTCTTTAATAAATTAGCATACAATGAAAATTAGGATGGCAACTTTTGCTAGTGTTACTACTTACTACTGAAAAGGAGGGGTCTAATATTTAAATATATTTAAATATGGGGGGAAACAGAATGGCCTCCTGTACCCGGTGTAATGCATGACCAAATCACTTTCATGGTGCTTATCTGTTTGAGCTGCGTTCTTGGTCCTTTTACTTTTTTAACCATAAAATCTAGAAGTTAGGCATGTGTATGTCGAGTGACGATTGTGTGTGGTAACTAGAAGTTAAAGTTCAAATCTGGCATTCTCTCAGGTTGGTTCGAGAGCCCTTAGTGTGAAGAGGGTTCAAAGTATGGGTTGTTCTAAATTCAGTGCCATGGGTGTGAGTGATAGTTTTCCACGTATGGCATTGGCCTACTTTGTTTTTGTTCACGCTATCCGGTTGGGAAGGAGATGAGCCGTACGTGAAAATATAACCAACCCAACCATTTTTCTCATTGGTATATGTATGCACAGCAACAAGGGTGCATGCACTTTTGATGAGCCCTCAGAAACTTTATGAGATTGTAACCCTCATTGACATGCTCTTAGTTATGCCACTAGGTAGCTACTAGCTTTTCTCTTTGTTCTACTATCCTAACTTGAACATGTCCTTATCTTCTTATCCAATAGTAACTGACATGAGGACTAGGAGACAAAACGGTCTTTCGAAAATGAGAAACTTGTTGAAAATCACCCTTTAGGATGGTCCGACGAAGAAAGCATGGGAGTCTTCGAGCATATGAAGAAAGCAAGGATTAGAGTTCCTTCGAGGTCAAGAGCAAAGCACATAGCTAAGAACGAGGCATTTTAAAGCAATTATCTCGCTTGGCTTACTTTCTTGACTAGGGATTCACTTCGAAAGGCGTCCGCTCCATTCTTAGTTTCTTACTGATAGCACAACTGCACGATGGCACTCAATTAGTAGCGCTTGGCGCTGGCCCCTTGTGACCAAAGCATGTTCATTGAACGCCCATTTTGCTACCTAGACTTGACTTTTTACACCATCCTTGGAGCGGAAACTTCTTGATGGAACAGTCAAACAAGGACATCAAACTGCTCTGGAGGAGTCCTTATCCTCTCCCTGAAACACTCCTTTATCAATATACTTTTACATTTCTATAAAAAATCGGAAAATCAAATATTACATCTCCAGAGGAGCTATTGTCACTCAGCTCTTAACCTAATGCGGCAAGAGAAAGTAAGACTGATGTATCCAAAAAGAGAAGGCAAGAGTGACTTCGCCCTGTCACTTACCGGGACTCACCTTTTGAGAACCAAGCATCTCTTTAAGCCTATTATGAGGGCCAGTACACCCATTAGTCGCAAAGAAGACGAAGTGAAAAACCCTTTCATCCCTACTGGGTACTATTCGCTTCTTCACTATTTTTATAGCCGATCAAAATAAGGTAGGGCTTGAAGGTAAGTCCTGTACTATGTTATTTTCTTAGTCCCTCTAGTTGGGTGGGCGACGGTTGGTCTTTCGTCTGAATTCCTTCCAAAGAGAGAATAAAGCTACTTCTAAGGGGACTTGCAAAGTGATTAGAGAAGGGCTGCTCGGGGGTTCATTTCCAGTGACGCGAATCTATAGATTTATGTGCCTTCCAAACTTCTGGTCTTCTTTAATCAGGTTGTAAAATCAATCAAGAGACTTCAAAAGATCAAAAGATTCAACCCCAAACTATTTTGAGCAGAGCCCTCCGAGAGTCAAAAATATTATGCACAGCTACAAAGCTTGTACATAACAGTGAGAGAAAGGTAAAGAAATATACAACTGCAAAAACTGTAGAAGACTAGTGCATTCCTGACCAAAAAGAAAAAATATATTTTTGCATATATTTCGCAAGAAAAGAGAAAATTTTGAGTGAGGTATCCGTAGGTTAGTCTAATTACGGCGAGGTGACTTTGAGATTTCTATAGTATATGGGAGGTAACTCTTTATAAAACTCAAGTCCAAATTCAATTTCCTGTCTTCATCATTGCAAATTGTTTAAAATGCCATTACTATTTCCCCACTTAATTTTGTGTTTGTTTTGACTTCCTTATAAAACTCAATTCCAAACTCAAATTCCTGTCATCATCATTGCAACATCTTTAAAATGCCATTATCATTTCTCCAATTAAATTTGTTTTTTTGTTTTTGTTTTGTTTTTTGTTTATTTGTATTTTTTGAACTTTAATTGCTTAAAACACAAGATTATAGGCATTTTAATGGGAGGATAAGTTTATCCTCTTATGCTTTGGAAGAAGGCGTATATGTCACTTTATGTGCTGAGGCGTAGATTTATCCTAAATTTTTTGCTGATAGTCGAGTCACAAGAAATATAGTGCCACTATATATTACTACATTTGCTGAAGGAAAAATTTCAATCTGGTGGCCTGAGGTATTGGCTTATTAGACGTAGGTGACCCGAGGTTTACCTAATATCTTGAGGTGACCTACTTTTCAAAGTTTAATGAAAATCAATTTTCCGATCATCGGAGTTGTAAAATGTCTTATTTACCCTACTTATATGTGTGATTTCACCACTAGTAACCTAAAGATAAAAGGTTTATCATATTTATTGAAGCTAAAAAAAAAAAAGTGGTTTTTTAAAAAACAAATTATAAACTTGTAAAAGAGTTTTAAAGGTACAAGGGGTATTATAGTCATCAATTTTGAAATAGTACTTATTATATTTGAAAAGTGGAGTCCATGTCAGCTTTTGATAGCCGGAAGTGCAACGAAGGTCACCTAACTGATGTTTAATTTAAAATCAGGTCACCTCAAAGATATTAGGTAAATCTCGGATCACCTAGGTGTAATAAGCCAATATCACAAGTCACCGGCCTGAAATTTTCCCTTTGCTGAAATTTGACCGGCGGACAGCGCAACTATGCTTACAAAGAGGTTAACTTTGAGATATTATGGAAACCTTAAAGTCACAATCACTGTAATTAGGCCATACTTTTGGATACGTCGTTAACATTTAAAAAAAAAAAAAAAAAAAAAAGTAGGTGTTTTCCTATGTTATTACTGAAGCTACAACTGTGCTCAAAGGCTTTGGAATTCTTGAGATTCACCATATTTCTGTTCCTCTACTAGTAAACGAAATGCAAGCTGCCAGACCTGCTGCTCTTATATGGAAACTGTTTCACGGTTCCTTTTAGCAATTGCTACCCATGCAAGCACCAAAATCCAAGGGACAGACGTCATCTGAAGACACTCCATTACATCTGCCACCAAACAGTAGACTTCTAGAATCAGTACTAGTCTGACCACACAAAATACATGTATATTCAAAGATCGGATCCAATCTTAGAAGTCATAAGCCTATCCTTTGTAGCACACCAATATACTACACCATGCGGTCAAAGGCAAATTCAGGCGACTTGAAAATCATGCCAGAAGACATCAATCATAACAAATTTACAAGATGTGGTTGGCCCAATAGTAGGGCACCCCTTCCCCGATCATTAGGTTTGGGGTTTGATTCATCTGTCCTCGCCTTTAGGTGAAATGGTATTTGTGGTTTTTCCCTTTCCCCAGGCCGTGTAAAATGAGAGTGTTCTTGTTGCCAGTTTAAAGAAAAAGAAATCATCCATATAGTATGTGAAAATGATTTTTATAGGGATAAATTTTTCTCAAGTGTGTATGTCTTTTTACAGGGATGAATTTTGGGATCTATACAAGAGCTACTTTCATCCCCAGCTTATTCAAGGCAATGTACGCATTTGCTTGTATGGTCCGATACCAATAGGATCTGGTTTGAGCAAAGAAAAAAATGTAGATCTGTGATGGGCATCCTTTGTTGTTTGAAGGATTTTGGTGCCATGATGGCCTCCTATTTTGTGCTCTAATATTTATAGCATTTATTTGTAGAAGAAATGTCTCCCTTTTTTTTTTTTTTCAATTGTCAACACAAATGTTGAAAGTTATTGATCCATCAACCTCATAGCTGAAAAACAGTATTCATATTCACTTAGAATATCTAACGATTCCTACTCTTCATTTTTCTCTAAATTGCGCAAGTATGATTCGTTTTCAGTGTGATGACTAGTCTGAGCCAAATTTCAGAGTGTTGTCCATTCAATTCTTGTTATATCATCTTGAACATGAGGGCAAGGTTTTATCGAGTTAGACCAAGCTGAACTCATTTGCGGTGAGCTTGTGAATTTGTAAAATTGTTTGTAGTTAAAAAGTTTTGGGTAAATTATCTTGATACTTAACTCAGGGAGGGAATGGTGTTAGATGATATAAAATTTGTGTAACTTATTAGTCATGGCGAGCATCAAAGTTTTAGAAAATACTGGAATTTCACGAGGTGTCCATAAACTATGACTAAACTCACAAAACTTTGCACACGGTATCCACCAATTTTTCTGTGAAATGTATAGCGTGTCCAAAAACCCTTACAACGTCTGTTTTCCGTGAAATAGGGCATGTGACATTACTATTTTGCCCTTGATGATTTCAAATATGATTAACGGATTTTTTTTCAACCATTTTTTTTTGGGTGAAAATATGATCATTGGTGCTAGGTTGGTTTTGCCTATATATACATCTTTCTTGTTTCAATTGAAGGAAAAAATCTGAATTCTCTCCTAAGTATCTCTTCCCAACTCTCAGTTAACTTCGCATATAAATCAAAACTTACATTCAATCACAAAATAAAGTTATCAAAAAATTAGGACAAAATCCAAAACACAAATGAAATTAACATATATTGGAGGATACTTGAACCTTTTCTAATGAGATAGGCGGGAGAGATGTTCTTCAATTGAAGTAAGAAAAATGTATTTATAGCCAAAAATTAGCTGTTGGCTTCATAAATGCCCAAGTCTTGTTTTCAAGCAGTGTGTGCACATTGGTACCCCTAAAGTTTTAAAATATAAATGACTACCATGTGCAAAATTTTCAAAAAACCAATCTAACATCAACGATCAAATTTTCATAGAAAAATAAATAAATAAATTCTCTAATCATATTTGAAATTATTAAGGGCAAAACAATAATTTTGCATGCCCCAATTAACAAAAAACAGATGCCGTTAAGGTTTTTATGCACGGTGTACATTTTTGAAAAGTTGGTGGGTACTACGTGCAATGTTTTGTGAGTTTGGCCACGTTGTACATTAATTCATAGTTCATGGGTATCCCGTGAAATTTCCATAAAAAATACTACTCCCTCCGTCCCCTTATTACGTGGCCATTGTGTGCAAAAGTTTGTCCCATTATTAGGTTGCCAATCTACTATTCATCCCTACAATTTTCCAAAATAACCCCACTTACTCTTTATATCTCTCTCTCACCCACTCTATAACACAAAAGAAAAATAAAAAACAAAACCCACTCATTACACTGTCTCTTTACGTGGGTATCCAAACACTCATTGCCCACTCGAGATCAGTCCAGCCCAAAATGTAATGTCCAATTTGGGACAAAGACATTCTCTCTC
This sequence comes from Mesembryanthemum crystallinum, assembly GCA_030267885.1. Taxonomy (NCBI): domain Eukaryota; kingdom Viridiplantae; phylum Streptophyta; class Magnoliopsida; order Caryophyllales; family Aizoaceae; genus Mesembryanthemum; species Mesembryanthemum crystallinum. Next base: position 9,058 of record BSSO01008587.1, read on the forward strand.
CAAATCCAACTACCATAGTTGAAAATGTTATCGTTGAAGGCCCAGCCAAATTTATGGAAGCTTCAAGAAGAACCAGAAGCTGCTATACACAACCAGCAAGTAAAAGCACTGAAACCCTAAATCCCTCATTCTCTCTCTACATCCGCCTCTCTCTACTCCCTCTCTCTACATCCTCCTCTCTCACTCCCTCTGTTTCTCTGATTTTCAAAAGAAAACACACAATCAATGGAGAAAAACACACCATCAATGGAAGAAAACCCACCATCAATGGAGAAATCATCCCCAACACCATCCCAATGTGTCGGATTCGGAAGAATCAAGCTCTTCGGAGCATGATTCTCTGACACATGAGGAGATCATCGAGCGGAACATGACAAATGGTGGTTGAAGAAAAGCAAGAGATCAACGATTTTGCCTATGAACAGTCTCGAAGGAAGCGCAAAATATGCCCATTTGTGTTTTGAGCCAACTGGTGGTAGTCCCTATCCAACCGTCCGTGGTTCTACTAACCAACAGCCGAATCTGAAAAGGGTTGAGGTAGAAACCAGTGTTTCTCCCTCCAAAATACCCGTAGAAGACGAAATTCCGGAATTTTATCTCCTGAAGACAATGATGAATATGTATAATGCGGAGGTAATATTTATTTAGACTTCAATTGTATTTTCGGTTTTTCCCAGTAAATTTATTTATTTATTTGGTTGGTGATAGTAAGATCTGGTGGAAATTATGTTGTTTTGGTGGGTTTTGTGGTTTTTTGGTGGTTGACTGGGTATGAAGAGGCGTTGTTATGTGGTGGATCGAGTTAAAATAGGGTGGATTTGTTTGTGTTTGTTGGTTTTGGTGGTGGATGGGCATAATATTGGAGTGAAATGGTGGATTCCATTGCGTTTGTTGCATGTTTAAGTTACATCTATGAAGCCATTTACAGATCTGTTTGGTTGAATGTTGAATTT
>BSSO01008588.1:0-10010 GCA_030267885.1 Mesembryanthemum crystallinum
TTTATTTCTCAAAATAATTATAACTCTCAATAAATCATTTAAAATCTATAAAATAATTATAAAAAAATATCGGGATATTACACCTGCAAAAGTACATTGAACTCTAAGCCCAATAACTTAAATGCCTGTTTTAGAATTGCACAACATAAAACAGAAAGTTTGGACTAAAAAAAAAAAAAAAAACAAACAAAATAGTCCAAAGTAGGTCCCTCTTGGCCCAAAATTTTCTTAGCCTGGATGGGACACGGCAGTATTTGGTGATGCGAAGATTAATACAATTAATCAGTTTAATAAGGTTAAGGGAGAAAAAAGAAAAATTGTAAAAGGCTTTAAGATACAATCCAAAAACCGTTTATTCTCCATGAATCGAACATGGGCTTGAAAAGTTCATTGGTCTCCAAGACCTGCGAACTGGCACAATCTGAACTGCGGCCCGCTGAACAGCGACTACGAGCCCAGTTGTCCAGAAATATATCTCCGATTAAACGTGCGACTATAGTTTTTCGTAGGTAAACGACATTCTGAGAAAGACTAGTTAAGCTTTAGCTTACTAGCCCCACCCTAATTTTGGGAAATTCGATCCCAACCTTTTTTTTTCTATTTTAAATAAAAGAGTCCAAGTCCCACTTGATTTTCTATATTTTAGGTCAATTTGATAATCTTCAATTTAACCTTGTTGTGCAAGTTAAGGATTTCTAAAATACAAAACCCATGAAATAAGGAAAGTTAGTTGAGTGAATTAAGGAATCCTAAAAGCCTAATCTAATTAAACTTGTTAACAAATTTCCCAATACGGAATTAAAATTACTAGCAAGCTTAAACAAGCTTCATGTAATAAAATATTAAGCTATAAAATTCAATCCAATTGAATTTAAATCTAAAACATGCAATCTATTCAATCCCATTATTGAATAAAAACATAACATGCATAAAGAGATGAACTTTAAACTTAATCATGCAATATAAAACATGAATTTTTATTAAGTTTGATGACATACCAAAAATCAAGCAAGATTCAATTTTTAATCTTTAAACATGCTCGACTTGAAAATCAAAGATTCAATCTTTAGACGGATCATATAAGCATAAGCATGTGAAGTGGGCTCTGATACCACTGTTAGTAATATATGACATGATCTAATCGACGAAAACATCATATATAATGAAGATCATACACAAGACATGATATGAATCATAAAGACTATACCTTTGAAGCGTGAATTCCTCGATTGCCTTCCTTGAACACTTGTGGCTAGTATTAGGACTTCAAACATAGTCCCTCTAATGTAAAGTCCACTCGTCAAGGATTGATCACCAACTATTAATTGCTAGATCACTAATTGGCTTTTATGAAGTCTTATGGAGAGAGAGGAGGGTAAGGGGAGTTTTAGTAGGGTATATCAATCCATTTGATGTGTGTCTTAATAAACCAACCCTAGGTTGTTTATATAGATAATTACCCAAAGTCTCTTAGAGACCTAAGGACTTATGGAAACATTCTGTAACTTAATCCCATGTCCTCTCCCACATCTCACGGTATATATCAAAGCGGGCCCAGCCCATTAATACAACCCATGATCAAAAGCTTGACTTATGTGTGACCCATTAGGTTCAAACCCAAATTAGTTTTGGTCCAATTAGCCAACTAGACCAATAATCAATAGCGGTTTCTTGCAAAACATATTGATTACTAATTCGCATGAATTTACTATCTCAAATATATAAATATATATATTATCCAAATTAATTGGTACTTGACTGACAGGACATAAATTATTTAATACCATATTACATCGGTTTCGTAATCAGTTCACAAGATGAAAGTCACAAGTTTCTTGAGTAATGTACTAACACTACTCTGTACACTGTGCTACCAAATTCACAAGCTAAGTGCAGCCAAAAAATTGTACCCCTACACGATATAATTTTCCCAAAAATTTACCTATGCCCCTGCATATATATAAACTAGCAAATTTACAATTCAACTTTCCCAAAAACTTATACTTAACAAACTGTTCTCATAAAAAAAAAAATCCCAAGTCATAACTGGCACTACTGTGTGGTTTTGAAAATTCAGCTACGATGATTCGCTCCTTGTTATCACAGGCTGTGAGGATGAGATGACTGTGGCTGACTCTATGGCAGTGGTTGCGAGGCTGGTGCAGGTTGTGAAGAAGACACCTGATGAGGTTGAGATGAGCCACCTGATGCTTGGCCTTTTCTTCTGTTCCACATTCACCACATGTGTTGCCTTAAGCTCTTTAGCAGTCAACCCTCCCTTGCATGTTTTGACATTATGGCCAAATGCCTTACACTTGGAGCATTGTACAGTTGTGCTCCTCTTGCCTTTCCTTGGCTCCCCCTCTTGTCTTCTTCTATTCCTTGGTGCTATCCCTATATTTCTCTTGAGTTGAAAAGGGTTGATTTGAGGCATAATTTGACCACCTATCATTATATGGCATTGCGCTTGATGTTAAGGCCATAATCAGCCTTGTACATCCTCATAGAAAACCACTCAGCCAGATAGAGTGTGCATCCTCCCTGAAGTAGTTGATGGCTTTCATGGTATGCCTGCACGGTATGCCACTGATTTGCCACTTTGCACAAACATAAGTTCTCTTTGACAAAGAGATAGGGAAGCTTGATTGACCATCTTGGATCTCAAATTCCCCCCTTTCCAACATGGAACACCTTAGATGATTTTCCATCTCTTGCAATGACCTTGAGCATATCTACTATTTTTGGGCAAATGCCATCATCATCCCACTCATCTGCTAGCTCTTGCCTATTTGCATGCCTGACCATTATGACTCTTTTTATGCCTAGTACAGAACATAAACATATACTAGGACAATTATTCATGTTTAACTTAGTAGTTTTATCACAAAAATAGTAGAAAGTTACCTTCTAATAAGACAAAACAGGTTTGCACCTGTCAGCTCCTAAGAGTGAGTTAAATGACACAACAAAATTGGAGGTGTTCTCATCCTGGCACACGTTGGGATCAAATGCATGTCTAGCCTAGTATTGTTTGTCTCCTAAATCATGAAAACAGTCTTCCTTCCAGCTTCTTGTAGGAGTCTCTCTAAAGCTTTGTTGAAATCAAACTCTGAATATGCATTGTGCACCCTCCAAAAAAGTTCATGCAACAAAGGGCCAGGACAACTTTTCTTGAAATTCATACACAAGTGCCTAGGACAGAATCTTCAGCTTGCTTTAGGCCACATGACTTGCAATGCTGGTTCCACACCCTGCATATGGTCTAATATGCTTGTAACACCCCAGATTCCTAGTAAAAAATAAAAGCAATTTTAAATAAATTCGAGCTCATTCGGCACATTTTTATTTGAAAACTCAATAACCCAGCCAATAAGGCCTTAGAAATTTAAACCTATAAAGAAATTAAATAAAATCTAACAAGTTCATCTATATCTCGGGTGTTACCACCGCACTCAACTCACGAGAAAGAGTGCAAGGCTCTATAGCTACACCATTTCTAAATTTATTAATTCCAACAAACTTAATAATTAATTAACTTTATTACAACTGAAATCAATAAAATTAAGTAAAACATGTGTTTTGTAATAACTCTTTATAATAGACAACCTGCTAGGCATTCGAGATCATCACTTACTGCTACCTGTATTCACAAACTGCCACCACGAACAACGGTAATTCGTGGTGACAGCCCAAGAAGAAATTGGTCAGTGTGAACCAAGTAGCCAACATCTGTAACTTAAGAAGAATTTGAAATATAGTTAAGTTAAGCATGTACTGAATTATTAAGCTATAAACCATAATGGATTTACTTATACATAATACTACTTATAAGTGAGGACTTTGTTGTTACTTAATATAGACTCAAACATAACAAATAAGCATAACTAACATAAGAAATCTGCTTTTAGATGAGTCTTTACTTTTTGATGATTAGCTTTAAGTCTTGGACTTATATCTCATTTAACTTGACATAAGGGAGTAATGGTTCCTAGGGCTGTCACATATGGGGGCATTTAAACTCTCGACCACATACAGGGGTCTTTAGCCACATATAGGGGCTAAAATTACTGTCCACATCTGGGGGACATGACCACATCTGGGCGTTGTAATTCAAGCAAGATGTCTCACTAACTTAGTTGTTAGTACCCAATGGTTCCTAGACTACCCAAAGTGTCATATCTTTCACTTTATGTGTTTTATAGGTTATTGAAGACATCATTACTTGTGTATCTTATAACACCATACAAACTCATAACTCGGCTTCCAAATCAATGAATACATTCTCGTGGGCTAGAACATTACACTTTTCTTATGACTCAAACCTTATTCGAAACTCATCTGATCATAAAATAAACTCATTATCATGATTTTGTATCGGACTAAAACACAAGAATATAACAAGGTTCATTTTGTGTTTCCAATTAACTTAAATAAGACTTGAGCAAATAGTTCATTAATAACTCAAAGAATCTTTTGATAATAACATAATCTTTTTCACATGAACTCAATGAAAGTTTACAAAACAATGGACACGTTAACAATAAGCTCAAAGCTGTACTTGTATTATAGCTTAAATGAGATAAACTTTATCCTCAACTAGCAAACATCCAAAAAACACAATTCATTAAAACAGAGTACCTTTCTATAGTTTTGATTCTATTTTAACTCAAATGACACACAATCTCTTCTACTCTTACAATCATTCTTAAATAGATATTAGCATAGCATAACTCAATAACTCAACTATGTAAAACCCAAATGAATTTCGAATAAAACTTATGCTATAGATGGAAGTTACCTCAATTCAGTGATTAAACTGCTAATTAGTGAATCCATCACCTAATACTCCCCAAATCCTACATCCATTGCCACATGCAAAAGTTGACTTCAATCAATTTTACTTTGTTGTCATCAACTGAATTAAGGGGCAAAATAAATTTGGGGCACAATTAATTACCTAATCAGTTTGGTGATTTAAGCTTGGTGGCTAGTGTCTAAGTGGGGGTGGAGCTATTGTGATGGGTGGGTCAGCTCGTCACTCGTTACTATAGTTACTACTATTACTACTGTTGTCTCGGTTGAACCGAAACAAAAAGAAGAGACTAAGGTGCCTCGGGTTGAATTATCGGCCATAGCTAAGTCACCAATCAATGGTGGGTACCATAGGTGCCACTCGTGGCCATCAATGATTTGGCAAGTGGATCAATGGGTGGAGGTCGGTGGCGTGATGGTAATACTCAGCGAACTTTCGTAGCTAGCATGGTGTGATGAAGGTGTTGCTAGGCGGTGAGCTAGTGGTTGGGCTCGGTGGTTATTCTCTCTGTTGCAGTGGCCAGTGGTGACGTCTGGCGAGGATTGGTGGCTGGCAGGGGCTTCCTCACAATACAGAGAATAGAGAGTTGAGAGTGAGAGAGTGTTTATGTGTCGTGATTTGAGGGAATCTCAAAATGCCAGCCCCTCTTGTCCTTTTATAAGAGGGAAGAGAGAAAAAGGATTGTGTGAGATTAAATGAAACTGGATGGGTTCCTAATGGGTATATTAGCTTGTGGGCTTAACTATCTAAAACTGGTCTTGCTAATAATAGCTCTTTAACTAATGCTTATAGTTGAGCTCTCAATTTAATTTGATATACAGATGGGTTGGGCTAGACTCAAATAAACAAATCTAACTATACCTCTAATTAATGTTCTAATTTTCCCTATTTGAAGACACCTTCTTATAAAACAAGAATTTCTCAATATAAGTATAAACACATATTTTCTTTCAAAATATCATAAATATAAAAATATGTATTTTCTTATTTAGAAAAGACTTTAAAAATACTGGGTATAACAATGCTCACAATTAAAATAGTGTAAATGAGCACCAAAAAAAAAAATGTCTAATATTGTTGAGTCTTTGATTTTGATGATACAAACAAGTGAGCTTAATTGTGCTAATCTGTTGCAAGAAGTTTTGCTTGAATGTTTGAAGGTTAATCAAGATGTTGATGATTGGACCTTTGTGCGTATTGACGATCATGAAAAGTAAGAAGTCTTTGTCAATCGAGCTTTAATTATGTATCTTTAGATTTCTTGTGAGTACATATTATGCTTAGGATAGACAAAGGTTGCATGTGATCAAGTATGGATTTATACCATGAGATGAGCTGAGTTGTTTGTTAGTGGAACAATTCCTGGTAAGCACTTGTTCCAGCTAGCATCAGCAGTAGCACTGTATGTTTACTTATGTACATAAAATATATGTAAATATTATTGATTGTATTTCGTGCAATATTCTAGAGAATATTTATATATATTTAGTCAAGTGATTATATGAGATAAAATCAGTCAAAAGGTTTTTGGAAATTATATTTTGCCTTGGGCTTAAAGAGTTTTCCTAAAAACACAACTTTCCTATTTGCTAAAAGGTGGAATTTACATATATTTTCTAAGCTGGAAATTATTATTTTATGGAAAGATATTTATTGATTGAATTTCTATAAAGTAAATCAGATTTTATCTCATATCCTACTTCCTAAATAGTTGGCATACATTATGGTAACTATCTTTAGGAGTTATAGTTTACATCAATTAGGTTTATGTATCGAGACACTATTTTGGAAGTATACTTGACTTAGGAGACTAGCTTATACACGCCTTTATATATGGACGAGTACAAGTCAGTTTCTGATGCATTTTATTGAGAATTAATCCATACTTGAGAGCTGTAATTTGAGTCTCCCTTTGCATAAATTAGTACATAGGATTACTTTGTAATTCTTCTTTTCGGGAAACACAAATCGTTCTTTAGCTTCAAGTAGAGTTGCTTGAAGGGGTGATACAAGTTGGGGTTAACTTGTATGGGTATTAGGTCTTGAGTGATATCTAAGAGTGATTCATGTAATCAACATATTGCTTAATAAAACAAGTAGTATTGGCAAAATGCCTACGGGGTCGTGGTTTTTACTCTTCGTGGTTTGAGAGGTTTTCCACGCTAAATCTTGTTTTCATCATTTACTTTTTGTTTGTTGCTTTTAGTGGAACAGTTTCGTCATAACTGGGCCACAGTGTGTTCTAAGTTTGAAAAAGTTTCAAACATTCCAAGGACTCAATTCACCCCCCCTATTGAGTCCTTCCCGCGTACAATAATTGATATAAGAGCCTTACTCTCTATAAAGGTTAATCCCTTGAGAGATCTTCCGCTATGATGAACACACCAGAGGGAGTTAAAGAGGGTCAATCTATCACCCGATCACCATAATTTGATGGAAGCAATTATGGCGCCTGGAACCACAAGATGGAAATCTACATCAAGGCTGTAGATTATGAAATCTGGAAGATCGTCAAAGATGGTCCAATTCCTATTGAATCTGTTGATGATAAAGGAAAAAAGACCACCATTGCTGAGAAAGACTACACCAGTAGAGAAATCAAGATTGAAGAAAAGAATGTAAAGGCTGTGCAACTTCTTCACTGCGCCCTCAGTCACGATGAATACAATCGTGTCTCAGGTATTGAAATTGCCAAAGGTATTTGGGAATCCATTGCCTTACATCATGAAGGTACAAATCAGGTTAGACAATCTAAAATTGACATCTTGACTAGGGAATATGAGCTCTTTGTTGTGAAAGATCGTGAACCTATCAAAGATATGTATACTTGTTTTACTAACACTGTTTATGAGTTGAAATCTTTGAATAAGCAATTCACACAGAAGGAACTGGTCCGTAAGATTCTCAGATGCATGCCCCATGAAAGGCTACCCAAAGTCACAGCAATACAAGAAACTAAGGACCTCTCTAGAGTAACCGTGAAGGAATTGATTGGTAATTTAATGACATATGAAATTTTTCTGAATTCCCATGGTAGAGAGGCTCCTAAACGTGACAAGGGTATTGCCCACAAAGTAGAGGATGATGAAGCTGACGATGATGAGGATGAGAATCCACTCATACTCATGGTGAATAGGTTCAAGAAGTTTGCCCGCAAGAATGTCAAAAGAAGTGCCACCAACAAAGGTAAGAACATTGCTAAATCTTCTAAAGATGGTTGCTTTAAATGTGGCAAATCAGATCACTTCATCCGTGAGTGTCCCAAGTGGGCCGAGGATCAAAAGAAGGAGCAAGAAAAGAATCGTCCAAAAGCCTCTAAACAATTTTCAAAGAAACATGTGGAAGAGTCACTCAATGCTTTAGCCACATGGTCTGATGAGGATGAAGATGATGAAACTCCATCTATTGAAGGCGGTGAAGTTGGGTTGATGGAAAGATCTGATTCAGAATCTGAAGATGAAGGCCCTAAAGTAGAACAACAAAAACTTAAAGAACAATTGCGTCGTTCTTTGAAGGAACAGATTATTAAATCCATGGAAAATTTACTTGATGAACTTCGTGATGTGTGTGCTGAAAAATTGACATTCGATCAATCTCTTTCTAATTTAGAGTTTAAAGCTAAAATCTTGGAGAAACACAAAATTGAATATGAAAAATTGGTTAAGGTTCTCAAGGCTGAAAACTCTAAATTGAAAGAAATTGTTTTGGAAAAGGAAGAAACTGTTTCTGAAGTTCGTGGAACAGTTTCTGATTTGACATCCGAAATTCACCAATTAAAGAATGCTATTCATGTTGTTGATGAGACTTGTATGGATGAACTTGAAAATGAATTAAGAGTAACAAAAGCTGCTTTTGGTCGTGAATGTGAAAAATCCGATCAGCTCTTTAAAGAATTGGAATGGTTAAAAATGAACTTGAAGTGAAAAATAAAGTTGCTGAATCTAGCCAACCTATACCTGCCACACATACTTGTTGTTTCAAATCAAAGAATCACTTAAATTATGTGAAAACTTCTATAAATGCTGAATCTGATAAAAACAGAGAGTTATCACAGAAGTTAAATCACACTAATACTGAATTGATAAGGAACAACAAGTGGAACAGTTCCTAAAAGGCATTGAGATGGCTAAATGAACACCACAACAGGAACAAAGCAGGTTTGGGATTTAAAGGTAAGAAATTGCCCTATGATCCTAAGAGTAAGTATGCGCCGCATTACCAGATGGGTATTTTTTATGACCACTATTCGCCATTTGGGCATTTAAAAAAACTCCGTTGTTAAATGAGTATTTTTAATGGACCAAAAGTGCATATGAGCCCAAAAATTCGCCCACCGGTGCCCAAAAGTTCAGTTATCCTATTTATTTGATACTGAAATGCATTTCCTTGTTATGTTTTTTCACTTAAAATCACTTTAATCTCCCCAAAAAAACCCCTAACTCCCAATAGAGAGGGAAAAAATAGAGTTAGGGAGGTTTTTGGGGGATTAAAGTGACTTCCGGTGAATAAAAGTAATAAGGAAATACTTTTTGGTATGAAAAAAATAGGATAAATGAACTTTTGATCACCGGTGGCGAATTTTTGGGCCCATAGGCGCTTGTGCTCCATTAAAAATACTCATTTGACACCGAAGTTTTTTTAAATACCCTAGTGGCGAAGGGTGGTCATAAAAACTACCCATCTGGTAGTTCGGCGGAGTAAGTATGTGTCACTTCGTGAAAATAGGCTTTGCTGGCATTGTGGTAATAATAGTCACTATCGTTATGAATGTCAAGCCAGACTTTAGGCTTATGCCCGGAACAGTTCCAGTGTTTAGTATAAGTGGGTTAGAAAAGATGAGCTTTATTACACTTATAAGTAGGGACCCAAGCAAGTCTGGGTCCCCAAATCTAAAACTTGATTTGTGTGTGCAGGCCTTAGTGAGAGGGAGCAGGCTATGGTATCTGGATAGCGGCTGCTCAAGGCACANTGACTTTTGGAGACAACAACAAAGGTGAAATTTTTGGTATAGGTAAGATTGGTAAGTCTCTATCACACTCCATTGATAATGTGTATTTAGTTTTTTTTTTTGGTAATAAGTAGCAGATTTTATTACCAAAATATGCAAATAAGCACTCCTTACATGAACCACCGGGGTATACCCCTGTTTACCATCTCATCCAATGGCTGATACACCTTCTAGGAAGGGTTATCATTG